>JASDQU011310407.1:0-16332 GCA_032191745.1 Picea mariana
TCAAGACGTTGAGTACTTATTCTGAGGTTTTTCTATGCTATATTGATATTTGGTTCCTAACATTGAGCACTTACTGAACTCACTAAGAAGGTCTCCTAAGTAGGGCACATCTCTTCCCCGGATAAGATCTGCAAATTTCTAAAGTTGAGAAATTATGGTTTCCTCATAAAACCCTAGGTCTGTAGTGCCAGTTGCAACACCAGTTGCAATGCCAGTTGCAACACCAGTTGTAGTGCCAGTTGCAACACCGGTTGCAATGCCAACACCGGTTGCAATACCAGTTGTAGTGAAATTTTATGTGAAGTGTTGGGACTAATTTTTGGTTGTCTTAGTGCGCCTTACCCTAGTGCATCTCCAACTACCCTTAGATTACAAGGTGGAGCACCTTTGAAGTTTTAAGGTTCGTCATTGCTTGTCGCTACTGTTGAATGGTGCCACTACCTATCGATGATGTCATAGGTATGCACTTATACATATATAAACTATATCACTATTTTGAGTGTGAATGCAAGAGAATGGATCTCTTGTAATCGCAGATCCATAGGGATCTCAGACCCATCACATTCAGAGGAAAAAAACACTACAGGTTTGATTGTTTTCATATGCCTCTAGTTGTTATGGAATTATTGTAATATTATGAAAATCTAGTTGTATTTTGATCTATTGAAGTTATAGTAACCTCTATTCAAAGTTAAAGTTAAAAGTTGATTCTAGTCAAAGTATTAGATTGAGTAAGGTTGAGATTTTAGAGTTTATTTGTATTATATTCTCTAACTCAGATTTTTGTCAAGAAAGCATATTGTCTTAAGTACATGGGACAGGTTGAAGAGAATACCTGTCATCTTGAGTGAAGGAGACTCAGAAGAAAATCAACAACACTCGTTCTCGAAGATAAGACTCCAGGTTCCATGTTTGATTGATTAAATTAATAAGTCTCCAATTTGCACATATCAAGTTTGATAATTGCTACATTACTAGTTGTGACAGAAATCCTTGAAAGGTTATATTATTGCTAGATACAATGAATACTTGACAGCATGTGAGTACTATTAATATAAATTCTTATTGTACTTGGTCGCAAGATGAACTAACATCTCCTCTAGGAGATACTTCTTGTTTTTCTTCCAGGCAGGTCACCTTGGTAATAATATGATGATTACCATGAGATTGCCTTTTTATTCTTGTTGACATCGATATGTTCTTATAAAAATGCTATTATACTTTTTTGTTCTTGTTTTCTTGTTTCGGGCAGGTTACCATGGAGGAATGATTGATCACAACACTAGAAAAGTGTTGTTCCTATTTCTTATTATTGTATTTTTATTTTGGTTCTTGTTTTAGGCAGGTCACAAACAATAGTTCTGAGAAGGAGCTATTGTGATTATTGTTCTCGTTCTTGTTTTTATTATTATAAGAATATTATTTTTGTCTATTGTTTTTCCCTTTGTTGTCCTTGTTTTGGGAAGGTCACAGGTGATAAATCTAAGGGAATTTATAGTGACGGTTGTAGGAGACAACATATTATATGGTCTCTAGCTTAAGACATGGAGCAGACTATCCAGATAAGAAGTTATATACACGGCCATATATATCTAGTACCAGAGAAGAAGAAGATGAAGAAGGGTACATTTGCGAGGTACATAGTATCTCATATGAAGATTGATTGTAAAGATCATAAGGCTCCAAAGATGACCTAACAAATCCCTCTAGTGCAATTGATCACTCTTCAAATCATCATGAAGAGTTAGTAGAGACAGGAGGGCCTACCCAGAATCATTGCAGTAACCAAGAAGAGATCAATGTGGTCCCATGAAACTTTGCAGGATGCAACATTGATAAGCGATATCATGAGGAGCAGATGGCTCCAAATATTATACAGACTCAGAGGGAGTCAAGATTCAGAGGGAGAATGGAGACTCAGAGACTTTCATATTTAGATGAAAGAGAGAGATGTCTTTCGGAACTGACAGACAGATGCCATGGGTTGAGAAGGCTATATTGAAGCTTCAAAGGCTTTGAGGATATATGAGATCTTATGGGAAGATTTGCTTGCTTCAGTAGAATTTTCTATAGTGACCGAGGAGGAAGCCAGTCAGAAGGATTGGGATATATATCTTTTCCTTGGTTTCGAGACCAGAAGAGAAGTTAGTGGTGACTTCTAAGTTGATATACAAGATCAAGCATGTTGCAGATAAATAGCCTGGAGATGTACAAAGCTTGATTTGTGTCCCGAGGATTCTCCCAACAAGAGGGAGAAGACTATGACGAGACACTTGCTCCAATATATTGCTACCGACGAAAAGGTGGCAGATATGTTGACCAAGCCTCTGTCAGGGACAAGCTTGGAGTGGTCCAAATGTTTTTCTCCTGTAGTGAGGAGTGATGTGTTCCCTCGTAGCGGGAAGTGATGTGTTCCCCAATAGAGGGAAGTGATGAGATCCCCAGTAGTGGGAGCTACTCCAACACATGTTGGTACTCCAATGTAGGCTAGTATGCTACCCCAACGCAGGTTGGTACTCCAACGCAGGCTGATATGCTACCCCAACGCAGATTGATGCTACAACGTAGGCTGGTATGCTACCCCAGTGCAGGTTGGTACTCCAACGTAGGCTGGTATGCTACCCGAGCATAGGTTCGTACTCCAACGCAAATTGGTACTCCAACGTAGGCTAGTATGCTACCCCAACGCAGGTTGGTACTCCAATGCAGGCTGGTATGCTACCCCAACATAGGTTGGTATGTTACCCTAGTGCAGGTTGGTATGCTACTCCAACAATGGCTGGTACACTACTCCAATGAAAGTGCAAAACTCCTTATGATGTATGGATTCATGAAATTCAACAAGACAATGGTCGAGGTGTGCAAAAGCACATAAGCAGTGATGATGATTGTGCCAAGAGGAATACCTTCCTCGTTAAGAGGGAGTGTTAAATTTTTGAGTCAAATTATGTGTGAACTGACGAGTTATTAGTTTTGTATGAACTAGATATCGACCTGTAGTGTCGTAAATCATTCCCAGTTAGAGTGTCAATCAATACCATTGGAGGTTGCTAGCTGGAGGGCCAATAATAGTCTTGGAGGTGTTTGACTACTAGATGACTAATGTGCGGCTATGATGGTGATACTTGATCCATTTGATCATATGATAGTCTATGTGGCTATGGTGATGCTATCTATATACTGGTCTTGCCCATGCCATGTGAGATGGATGGATGTGTTTGAGACCACTACATGAAGAACATCTTAGTTAATACCTCCCTATCTAAGAGGGAGTGTTGATGTTTTGGTAACTGCAGGAGGTATTAAACTCCATGTGTAACCTATGAATTAGAATAGAATCTTCTAGAAGCAAGTGAACCATTAAACAGATGTGTGGAAACCCTAGAAGACAAGTCGGCCTAGCAGAATAAATAATATTATCTTCCAGAAATACAAGTCGGCTCCATGAGAAAAAGATAACAAAAAATATAATTACCAAAAAGTCAGGTCGACCCCAGCCAGAAAAGTCATTGGACATATTAATATAAATAGAGGACATTTTAGCTCATTTGTACTCCCAGTCAGAGTGCAAGTCTTGTGGAGAGTTGCAGTTGTAGCTGGAAGGAGGAATAAGGGTGCATGGTCATCTCTTGGTCTTGGTCTCTCCCTTGGTGATTCTCTTGGTGACATTCTTGGTGATACTCTTGGTGATATTATTTCTAAGTATGGCACAATTTTGAGAGAGTAGTGTGATACTCTTGGTGATATTCTTTCTAAGTATGAAAAAAGTTTGAGAGAGTAGTGCAGCTGCAGCTACTGCAATTGTGTATGGTACTAGTTCAGTGGATATGGAGACTCTCTCTCTCTCTCTTGTGTGCTACCCTTGGAGGATGAGTGCTCTACTTGTCTTGAGAGTTGTTGCTACAATTAGCAGCTAGGTTTTATCCGTTGGTTCTGGAGTAGGCTTGCCAGAATTATTCTAATTTAAGGTTAGTGTGCTTGGGGGTGGCATATGTGAATGCTTATGGTTGAATGAAAATGATGTGAAATTGTCTATGGTTAAATGAGCATACCAAAATTTCAACAAAAAGAACCTAATGCAACATCAAGAAGTAATCAAGATATGGTTTGATAAATAGGAAACAAATATTTTCAAGAGGGTGATCTTGTCCTTAAGTGGGATGAGGAAAATGAGATTGAAGGGAAGCATACAAAATTCCAAAAACTTTGGCTAGGTCCATTTCAAATCCATAAGAAAAATGGACCAGGAAATTTTAAACTTAAGACATTGGAGGGAGACGAGGAGGAGATCCCTGTCAATGGACAAGTCCTCGAACGATACTTCTCCTTATCACCTCAGGTGATGTTGTTTTGTACATAGTAGGTTCTCTTTTATTTTTTGTAAATATTTTCAGAATAAAATTCTCCTTTTTTATTTTTATGCCACGTTGATTACCTACTTTACTGCTATAACGAAGTCTCTACTGAATTGTTTTAAACTTGACTTATTGGGGGTTGTGGTAGAATATAAGTGTTTAGTTTGCATGGGGATAACTACTCGGGTGACTTGGTGATGAGGACATATCTTTCATTTGGTATAATCGCAATTAGGACATAACTTATGGTCACATTTTCTGGAAAGAATTCATAATACTCTGTTTCGAGAGAAACCCCAGATTATGTGCAAATAAATTCAGATGCTAAAGTTGATAAGAGCTCTGTTATCTGTGAGATCACTCTTACCTTTGGTTCATGATTTCATAAACGAGAACATGTGACAACAACAAATGTCTCATGGATAATTCTTGTGAGATCCCCTACCCAATAAATTTTCCAACTTAACAAACATATGTTTAGAAAGGACCCATAAAGATGAGGTACATACTGAGACTTGCATATCAAAGAAACTCTTGTATCACCCCACTTCCTAGACACCCATTATGCAGAAACGATACACATATTACAAATCTAAAGGGTGAAATATAATCTTAAATAGTTGGGAAGTTGAAAGCACAAATGATTGTAAGAGAAGTTTAAGTAAAACCATTGGGGCTATGGACACTCGTTGGCAGCGAGGCCATGCTTATATTATACCGAGGAAACTTTGTTGGGGCTATGGATGCTTGCTAGTAGCGAAGCAATGTCAGGAAAAAAGAGACGAGGAACACACATCAGTCTATAAACAACCAGTAAAATGCTTATGTGGCATCTCGCTCCTCTCATATTTATGAAATGAGTAAAACATGAACGTCCTTAAATTAACTCACATGAATTATCATGAAGATCATCAAGGTTGTTACTACGTTCTTATCTTTCCAGAAAGAGCTAGTATTGTGGGGTCCATGGTAAAGATCAATCTGTAAAATTTCTAGCGATTATACAATTAAAGATATATGATCTGAAGGTCCATCTTAAACAAAGAAGATTGGTTTTCGTAGCAAGTTGCCATTTGTTGTGACACACACAACAACCCACTAAAGCTCTCGAGTTACAGTGGGTACCCATACTACCAAAATTTTGCAAGGTACTACTCTTTACTTACCTTAATGGTTATTCGCTTATGAGTTTGATGTTTGTATGCAGTCGTCGAAGCCAATTTGATGCAAGTTTGTTAATAGTAATCGAATCCATCATAAAAGACCCTTTTTGCATGTCCCCACAAGCCTTGAACATTTTTCGAAACTGAAATCATCCACAATGAAAAAACCCAAAATCCTTATTCATGTGACCTCAATCAGATATCGTCGACACTTTGCCTCCGACAGTTCATGGTTTCTTAAATATTAAAGTTCCAACGATAATGCCTTTACAACGTCGTCATTGGCGAAGTGGCCGAAACATGTCCTTCTTGAGTTATCCCTTAGATTTGACAATGATATTCTTGATTCGATAAACCACATCACTACACAAGCGAAAAACCAAGATTGGTTTCCAAATTTACATGGGATACATTATTGTACTACGTAATAGCTAGGCCCCAGACTTTTCATTGCATTACAATATAATCTCCATATGATTATCATAGGATATTATACTCATATGTGGCAGTCTCTTATTGGCTTATTCTTTTCAATGAAACCTTTTCGTCGTCGGGAGACATCATAGGTATGCCCCATTTTCTCCATGTGAAACCTGTCGAGGACGATATGACTTGAAAAAAATTGTTGGTGATCTAACCCCGGTATAATTCAACAGTCCAGATCAATCTGTCTCCCAATGACAACATCACAACCATTAGAAGTTAACATTTCCCCAACCTCACAAGACATAAACATTTTTAACATGATATTATAAAATGGAAGGGAGAGGTTTATACTAAGTGGTCGAATCATAAAGTCCTATAAGCCCATCGCTCATCGCCACTACTTAACACACTCATCGAGATTAAACATTGATATTAATACATCATCGTCGAAAGATTTCCCCACAATCTGTACTGACTAAGCCTTTGATATCAGTGAATTCCTCTACTTATCAACTCTACATCATCGACGATACAACAACGATAAGGAACCCTAAACTGTCTACGAGAAACAATTATGGTGAATTGTACAAATCTAACCAAGTTGAAGTTATAAGATGATCCACATTAATTACACAAGGTTTGGGAAACAATATAACCTTGTTAAGACATAATCAACCTCACTTTGTCTATAATACCGCTAAAAACCATCAGCGTTGCTAATGACAAAATCGGGTAAATTGTGTTGTGAGCTATACACTTTTTACTACTAGGTAGGTATTTTGCAATTGTTTTTATATTACTATCATCTTTAATGAGTTCAACGGTGAAGTAATTTTATTATGTGTGGCAATTTACACAGGTGACAAAATGTCTTGGATGTAGACCAGAAAGGAAAAGAATCAAATGTTTGTCACGCCTACTCCTGTTCGAGGACAGGACTCTTTCAATATTTCCGATACGAGTAGCTATAATTGAAGAGGGTACTATCCTAAATACTATGATATTTATGACATGTTCCAGAATAAAAAAATTCCCGCCCGACGATGAAGACATTGACGTGTACAAAAATATATACAAAAGCGACATCCACATTGTACCTACTCATCCAAAACTTTTTCCTTAAAATGATGTAGCAAAGTGGTGTTTCACACACCTACAAAAGGAAACCAAGACGATAGTCAACACTTCAGGTGTTCCAATTGCGTCTCTCAAAGCATAAGACATCAGGATTTCATACAAAACTTTGACACCCACTGTTTCCTTGGATGAATTGTTCATAGAGAAATTCAGAGTTGATCATAAGGACTTCAAAACCCTAATGGACGACTGGTTTGTAGATGAAGAATGGGTGGTAAAGAAAGGATAGATATATGTTCCAACACAATACATGAAGGACCCATACAGGACCTTGAATGCCATGATTTGTAGGCTCTATGGTGAGGAGACCAACTCCCACTTCAGAATGGAATGGTTTTTGATGGCCTACACAGTGGCCAAAACTGGAAAAGCATTCAATTGGGATAATATCTTATCCTTTAGCATAAAAAATCGAGTTCAGGAGGCTCAAGGTATGACAACCCTCGCTTTTATATGACAACTTACCTTATAGATGTAATATGCGTATCTCATAGATTTCCTGCTTTCAATTGGGATTAGAGCCCAAATCAAAACTTGATCCATGTTTATTGCTCTCAATTATGGGAAGCAAACTACAAAGAACACATTTATGATATATGTGATTACTTCCTCACTCCTCTGCACAAATCCATATTCGGGTCTCATCCAAATAGGATATCCACATGAGATATTAAAGCCTTGAAAGAAATAGAGGACCGGTATATGATGAAATAATATACCTATGTGAGGATATTTGAGGCCACAGGACCACCACATTTTCTACCCAAATACATCCCCGATAAATTGCTATCCAGAAAAGCAGCATACCAAACAGTAGAAAAGGGGGCCACTGCCTACTTATAGAAGAAAAATAAAAATTGTTGGCCCATTTTCCCTCTCTATATAGGCCACTACTGTTCGTTGAATAAAAAACATGCCGAAAAGGAGGTCGAGACCTTAAAATAAATATGTATATGTATTGGAAACCAGAAAGGACATGATCCCCAAAATTTGGTATATGACCACATAAGGGCCATCCAATTAGCACAATAGGTTATGCATGAAGCCAATTTTGCAGATGATTTCTTCTCGAGAGCCTTTTATTTTGAATAAGTATTAAACAAACTCCCTAATGAACCAACCAAAGAACGACTTCAGAAAGAAGAAGATGAAGATAGGGTCTTGAAAATATAACAGTTCAAAGCACTACTCTAGTAAGACAAAGAAAGATTGGAAGCTAAAGAACGGGAAAATAAACAAAAGGAGGCATAGTTAGCAAGGAAAGATGAAGATGCCGAAGAAAGATAACAACAGAGAAAGAAGGCAGAGGCTAAGAAAAAACAGGCCGAATTAAAAAAGAAAAAAGGCGAGCAGCCATTTTTAGAGAGGAATCATGGAGAAAAGTCAACTAATATAGATGCTACAACAACTCAAACCAAACCGATACAAAACTTGATAAGAATAAAATGACAGACGCTGGACAAGCAACATTAGAAACTCAAGAATAAATAAAGAAAAAGAAAGAAGATGAAGAGAAAATAAATGTTTCCAAATCCCAGGATTATACAGACTCAGTACTGTAGAGGCAAAGTATATCACAGCCAGTGATGAAAGTCATGGAAGCAGTGAGGCTTTAGAGGCTTCTCTCAAGGACTTCATCCAACACATGGTGCAGATGAAGTAACCAAGCTTCATCACACTGATGAGCAGATTGTACACATTCAAACCAAGCCATTGTCCAGAGCAACGTTTGTGTACTTTCGGGACAAGCTTGTTGTGGCAGAGAATGTCTCCCTTTGTAACACTCCCACGACGGGGCATACAAATTTTTTCTTTTCTTGAAGGACCGATTCTCCATTCATGGTTTCTAATTTGGAAGGTCGGGGAACTAGTCTAACCTCCCGGTCAAGGATCTCCGATTTTGAAGCCAAACGACTCTCTGAGACCCTGATGGTCTCGCTCTGTAATTAAACGCAAACCCTTTCGACTTTCGGGTGCAGGTATAATGGTACCCGCAAACTTCCCTTCATGCTTCGGGAATCTTTGAGTTTGGGCGCTAACCCTTTTCTGATAAGCCCCTCCTTGAGGTGACCTTGGGCGATAACCTCATGCAAACACACAATTGCGAGTGCAACCAAAGGCGGTTTGAAACCAAACTACCTTTTAGCCCGCAATTCTCCTCGAGCCTCCACGTGTCCTTTCTTCAAAACCATGATTTGGATTGCTTCCCGCCCTCAACTTTTTAAATTTCACGCATCTCCGATCCCCACAATGATATGGGATCGTCGATCTCATCGACCTTGATGGTGCTTCTAAACTGACAACTCAGATCCATCCCTTTCAAAGATGAGAATCATATCTGACCTCTTTCAAATCAACGGCTGTGATTTGCTTCGGAATTCTGGACTTCAGAATTCTCAAGTCTCAAACTTTCCTTTCTTTCGTACATCAATCTTCTGAAGTCGACGATTTGTGGACACCTAACCTTCTCAATCAATGACTTTGCCTTTGCTTCGGGGGTTTGACCTTTCAACTAGATCAATGGTCCTATGACCCCTTTTCTCGATCAATGTTCTAGATTTCCTTTGGGTCTCCAGACTTCTGAGATCTCAAATCTCAAACTTCACTTCCCCTAGAAGTAAGCAGATTCTTGTCGCGTGTCCACTTGAATCAGATGGTTGAGGCTTGCTTTGGGTCTTTACCCAAAATCTACAGATTGATGCCACCTATCCTCTTGATCTGATGGCTATGAATTACTTCGGGACTTTACCTGGAATCCACCGATCTACACCACGTCTCTTTTGGATAAGACGGTCCAGATTCACCTCGGATGATCCGACGCTTGAGATTTACTTTAGATGATCTGACGACTGAGATCTACTTCAGATGATCGGACGGTTGATATTTAATTCGGATCTCCGGCTCTCTGGACTTTGGGAGTCTCAAATCTCAATTGAAAACTCTCAAACATATTTCTTTGGAGTCCACGATCTGTCGCCACGCGTCTCTCTGGATCTGGCGGTCCAGATTCACTTCGGGTCTTCGGGGTTTGGGAATCTCAATTCTCAACTGAAACTCCAATGTAATTTACCCGAAGCTTGCGATCTATTTCCACATGTCTCTCTGAATCTAATGGTCCAGAGACCTTCGACTCTTCGGCTCTTTGGCCATTCGGTGCTTCGCTCTTCGACGCTTCGGCTCTCTGGGTTTCGGGGCTTTGAGAGTTTGTCTCACTCCTCAGATGGAAACCTATGAAGTAGTTTTCCCTGAAGTCTTCGATCTATCGACACGTATCTCATGTCGACTAATGAACAAGATCTGCTTCGTCTCTTCGACTTTCGGGAGATTCAAGCTTTTATGCACTTGTTTCCTTCTGAAGTGCATTTACCTGAAATATACGATCTCATGACACGTATCCCCCTGGCGATCAATGCACATGATTTGCTTTGGTTGTTCGACCTCCTCCTTGTCCACAACCCTCTGAAGTTGTGGATTTTACACCACGTATCAACCCTGATGATCGACGGTTCCGATTGACTTCTGAACTTCGGGACTTCGCAATTCCACTCTCCTGTGCACTTTCAAAGGGTTAGGCCTCGTGCACTTTCCTTGGGATCCAACGACTGTTGGTCTTCGCGCTCAGATTTGACGGCCCAGATCTGATCTCCTCTTGCACGGTCCTCTAATTGTCTGGACGTGGATCCCAACGGTCCAGATCTTTCACAGTGCTTGATATAACAGTCACTGTCAGTCCTCCTCTTGAGCTTTCGCTTTCTTCCCTGACTTGGAAGATTTCATATGTTTCAAAGGTCTCGACCTTCGATTTACTTCCTGCGAGCCCTGATGTATGGGTCTCGACTTCCGTTTTCCCTCCTGAGCTTACGAACTTGAAACAAGGTCGCCTCTTGGACCTCATCTGTGCATCTGAAAAGCGCTAGTCTCTTATGATCTTGGTCCTTAGGGAATTTCGAATTCCCAAGTACTCTTTGCGTTAATCTGCTCATGTCGGATTGAAGGTCCACGACCTTCCTTGATCCAACGGTCTAGATCACATCGCAACTTCGGGTTTCAGAAGTTTAATTGCACCAACACACGATTCTTCTGTCGCGCAAACTCTACACTCACAGATTCGACGGTCAAGATGGGTCTCGATAGATCCTTGGTCTTCAGTCCAGATCACATCACGACTTCGGGTTTTGGAGGATCCATCCCCTTCACGATGATTACCAACATTCACCGATCTTGCGAAGACTGAAGGAGTCGAGGAATTAACGCCTGCGCTCCTCCTTCAAATCTAACGGTCGTGACAGACCTTAGATCCTCCCGAATAGATCTCGTTCGTTCATCTTCCAAATGAAAGGATATTCCAAATGAAGGATTTAAGAGCGTTGTGCTCTTTCTCCTCGACTTAACACTTAGAAGGGTCTTCTGCACTACTCTTGCACTCCTTCATCAAGTCTAGAACTTAAGTGGTTCTCGGTCTTTGCTTGCCTCGTAGAGAGCCTATGCATATCTGCACTACCTCTCCTAAGATTAACAGACTTCGTCCTCCAAGAGGCTCAGAACGACTAGGAGGGTCGACCTGCATACATGAAACTATGCCCACGGTCGACGAACTCACAGTTCGTGGCTCTGGCTTAAGCCACCACAAGATGCAAGCATTTATGAGTATAAAAACACGTCCAATTCATACAATTTCCTACTTTCCTAATTACACAATCTAGCAGACACAAAAGGGTACAATATAAATCATTAAGAAAACATATCCATCCCTGCAACATTCATAGGATATCCAACTTTATTTCACAGTACCACTTAAATACACAATATATACAATTAATTATCTATTACAGGTGGTAGCCAACTAACTAACTATGGGTGTGTGCCTTTCCACACAACTATAGGCTCAGAGGCATTCATTCTTAGTACTCCGGCCACCCGTGTGCCAAGCCATGATATCACTAGGGAATTTACGCCATCTCTCAGAGAAAATCTCTCTGTCACAACGACCATGCGAGGTTTATCAGATGCTTCCTCGGCATCAAGCTCACGTTCAGGTCCTTTAGGCTGTGTTCTCGGCACTTCCTTTGGGTTCGCACATCTCCCTTACAATCTTGTGCTCTCATCCCCGTGTCTCCTCTCTTGTTGTCTCTGTGTGTATCTTACCTTCCCTCCTTTGGAAGGTTTCCTACCTGTCCTGTTCCTTCTATCGGAAGGAAGCTCAGGACTGCAAGTCTCTGTGGTACTTCGAGCTGACATCCTGCAGCTAGACCATGCTTCCATTCATGGGGGTGGTTGATGATTCAACCACTGGTCCTTTCTTTATTAACTGATTTCTTTCCTCTAGAGATATCATGGCTCGTACTTCAAGGCTTCACCCCCAATAGTCAGTTATGGGTAGTTTAACAATAATACATTTACATTGTCCACATGCCTTAGCATGGTAATACTATTTTATGATTAATTACAAGTTGGGGGAAACATGGGTGTTACAATTCGCTCCCCCTTAAAGGAACACCGTCCTTAGTGTTCTTTCTCAAAAACACCTGTCATGCCTTTCTCATTTAGCTATTTCAGAAATCTTGATCCTTCTTCCTCGGTGAGGTCTTTTTCAGACCTTTAATCTTGGTCACCTGATTTCAATAATTCTTGGACAACAAGCACGTTAATCATAGTCTTATGCGAAAACATTGCATAAAATTTCTAGGAAAATTTCATAATATTAGCACAATAATTATTTGCGTAGTTTGTGGATTTGTATCCACATGGTTGTTTTGTTATCCAGACTCATTGTTTTTTCTTGACATGCCCATTGGTTGCATGATCCCCATCAATAGTTTACAAGAACTATCAAGGTTTCATCTTCCTTGCGGTCACTCACCCTCCAGGCCGAGGCTCAGGCATACCCTTCTCTGCTATATAGTCCCTCAGGTGATCCATCTTGCCTTGCCAAGGTTTTCTCACACAAGAAGAACTATCCATCATGTGCATGATCCCAATCAATAGTTTACAAGAACTATTAGGGTCTCCTCTTCCTTGCAGTCACTCACCCTCCAGGCCTAGGCTCAGACATCCCCGTCTCTGCTATATAGTCCCTTAGGTGATCCATCTTTCCTTGCCAAGGTTTTCTCGCACAAAAAAGAATTCCAGATACTATCGAGTCTTACAGTCGAGGCGTCCCTCAGACTTTCTTTGCCGAGACGTCCCTCCGGCTTGTGTTACCTCAACACAACATATTCTAGGCAATCATGGATTACCACGGGGTTCTCATGGCTCAACAGTAGCCATTTTTCATGCTTTTACAACTTGACAGCCTTCTGGATTAGTAAAGTTAGGGAGGAAGGTTACTCTCCTTCTCCCGGTATTGTAATAGATAGGGATGAACGTTACTCTCCTTCTCCCGGTATCATAATAGATAGGGACGAATGTTACTCTCCTTCTTCCAGTACCGTAATAGATAGGGACGGAGGTTACTCTCTTTCTCCCGACACATAAATAGTTAGGGACGAAGGTTACTCTCCTTCTCCCGACTCAATCATAGATAGGGACGAAGGTTACTCTCCTTTCCTCGAGTTAGTCTCTATTTCATGCGATCGGATTATACTCTTTCTCACAGTTCTCCCTCGAACCCGAGAGCTCATTTTCCTATCTCTGCACTTCTTCACAGATCTTTCCCTTTCACTTGTATCGCAGGTATACAAAAATTCATGAGACATCATAAATTTTTAAATTCAAAATTTTATTGTAAATCTGTCACCTATAGATTTTCAATTCCATATTTGTTCCACATAGGAACTAGATTCATAATTATGGGACTTTCCTTCCCATAGCGGTTTGGCTCAGCTGGAAATTGGTCTTCTTTATGGGCTTACAACACTGCCATATCCAATACCTCTTTCCTCCCTACAATTCATTTTTTACACAACCAAACAAACTGTTAGTCTCTCATGCATCCATGTATATATATATATATATATATATTCAAAACCATGCATACTAACAGTTCATCACATCTATATTAACATAAAAAGGGAATCCCATTCCTTGCCTATGCTTCATTTCAACATATCAAACCTTTCAAAACGAAATTCAACATTTCAAAGGATTTTAACAAATGTGCCCGTTATCCCCGATTTCTAGGGATAACTAGGAGATCATGTATCGAGGCCCACAGGTCCTAGACATGGAGTACCGAGAGCAGGATTGACTTGAACATGGCCCTAGAGGGCCCATATTTCTTCTCCTCCATCAGACTTGTCTTGTCAGCAGCAGCAACATCCATCACCTTCAGCTTGGACTTGCATCGAAGAAGACTCTTGCTCCATGAGGTAATTGGTCCAGGTATCATGGTATGTGTCATTTTTTATCATTATAACCTTTAGATATATGCATCTTACTCCTTTTATTTCTAACAACTGCTTGGATCTTACACTGACCTGCTTGACCATGGTTGGGGGGATTGAAAGGGTGCCCTAGCAAGCTTGTACCCATAGGTTTTGGTTTGCTAGCGGGGGGATTTCTGAAGAGTCATCGTCCACTCCCATCATGTCATAACTTTTACATCTTATCTCCCACTCATATGTCCCACTCCTCTAGTCCGGGCATTAGGATGATCTGTTGGTGGGGTTGCACCTTATCTCGTGGGAAGAAGGGGCTAAAGGCCCAGAAGGTAAAAGCAGCTGGTAAAAGATAAAATCCATAAAAAAATGAAACCTAGAGATGCCTCGCCCGGGGATCCCTGAGAAGGCAATAAAAACCCTCTCAGCAAGAAATAAAAGGGACCCAAAGAAAAATAACAAAAGAAGACCTAGCCAAGAGGATAGGGGGTCTCATCACGAGCTAGTCTATTATGTTCATGGGTACCTAGCAGTATGAAATTGCCATTATCTGGTCACCATGCTAGGGCAGTGACCTTTGGTTGCATGGATAAGGGAAAGGGGGTCTCATCACAAGCCAACCTTATCATCTCTGTGAAAGTGCTTGTGGGTAACACTATCAGCTCTGGTCACCACGCCAAGGTAGTGTCCTCTAGTTAGACCTTGAAATAAATGAGAAAAAACAATAAAGAAAAGAAAGAATAAAAGCAATAAAGGGCTTGGAAAGAATTGCATCCGTGACAGGTACAACTCGCCTTCTACAAAGGCACCCACAGGTAATATCGTACATCCTTGTCTTTCACTCTACCCGTGTGTTCTGACATCCCTTGACCACAACACCTCGTGTTACATGGCTTGGATGATATCCTTTGGAGACTTTCCTTTTCTTATGGATGCCGGCCCAATAGGGTGTTTTGTCTTTTTCTTCGGCTTTGTATAGTAGGTCATTGTAATATCTTTGAGCTATTGAATGATATATCAGGGGTTTTTGCATGTATTTGATAAAATTAATGATGAAATGTGATTAACATTGCTATGATCCCTGTGACTAATGATCCCGTGGAGGGAAAATTTTTTGATGTGCAGGACCATGCCCGACGGATAGGTACCAGTTGGACCGATAAACATGGGGAGATGATTAGTTTGGACCTCCATGGGGTTGAAGAGCCCATCAAATGGTTGTTGGGACCCCATCAGGGGCAGAGACAGGACAGTGATTGGTCGAGCCTTTGCACATGAGAAGAAGAAGGATGTTCCACCCAAGACACTTTGGCTGAGCCCAACCCAGGGGGGTTGACCCACTTCAGATGGAACATTTTCCTTATGATGACAAGGACGTCACCTAGGAGGTCTTGACGTCTCCTTGAGCGTGTGGTAGTCTGATAGGACGACTGGCACGTGTCGCAGCTTGGAGGAGCCCAGGAAGGGCTAACATTTGACTTCTAGATGCTGGACTAGTCCCAAAAGGGCCTAACGTCTCCCTCAAAGGAGCTTGACGTCTCACATTTTGCTCATTTAGGTCTTTTACTTAGTAGTTAATGTAAAAACAATATGATTTTGGTTTTTAGCCTTGTCGACTATTTTTAATGACCTAATTTTAATTAAAGGTCATGATACACTATATATTGAGGATGTTTTTCCCTCATTTGGATATAACACACAACTCACTCTCTCTTGAGGTCTAATTTTTGCACCCTACTTGGGTATTTGGTCTTTTAAAGTGAGGTGCACTTATTGATGGAAGGATTTTCTTGGCATGTTTGGCATTTCTCTTGAAGGAAGGTTTACAACTAGGGTTTGCATATGCTTTTCATCATGATGTGTAAGTGTTTTTCTTGCAAAACTTCTTAATTGAATGGTTGTAGGTTTATAATTCTTGCATTTACTTATAAATTT
>JASDQU011310410.1:8563-22993 GCA_032191745.1 Picea mariana
TCCGTGCCTCTTTCGCAAATACCTGCAGGTTAGATTATTATCTCGACATTTTGATTCCATTACATTTACACACATTCCAAGACAATTGAATCAAACAACAGATCAAATAGCTAACATGGTGTTAGATTGGCATATATCACATCAAACTATACATACATAAACATATCATGAAACAATGTCACAACATATATATAGAATGGACGTACTCAACACATCAGCTAAAAACATGTAGACAACAGCAGGATCTCAAAATGTGTATACTCATGTATATATAAAGGCCCATCAGGCCATCTGAATGTTTACATACAAAAATACATGTATCCGCAGGCCACTATAGCACCTCGATACAAAAAATGGGCTCACCACTCTATATACAACAAAAATAAAGATGTACATCATACACCACTCAGGGTGCCTCTATCGCACCACCACCTGCTCCTCCCTCAGGAGGAGGTGGTGGCCCAAAACCACCTGCCCCAGGTGGTGGTGGACCACCTACAGGACCCCCCTGCCCCGGTGGCAGGCGTCAACTCGTCATCGCTTCAAGCAGTACTGCTCGCCGCACTATGGCCTGCCATGGTGGTGGCACCCCCACACACTGCTCCAGGAAGCTCTCGTCCTAGATACGCATCCACATGCCCTCAGGAAAATCCTGTAATACCATCTCCAGTCGACAACGTATGTCATCAAAATCCACTCCAGCCACCGTCGGAGGAGTGTGTGATGGCCCCGCACCAGGGTCATCGATCCGGTGCTGCCTCGCTTCCCTCTCGGGCTCTGTTGGTCACCCCACGACATCCTCCCGCCGACGTCTCTCTCCATACGGCAGTCTCTCCGGCTCTCGACGAGTCGACGCCCTCTGCATCTCCACCTCGTGCCCGCGAGGTACCACATCTGCACACGCAAAAAACAACAACAAAAGATAGTATCAGCATCTATATCATATACATATGGACTGCTATCTCACAAAACAATATACATCAAAACATGCACACCAATACTAAACATACCTCGATGGTCAAAAGCCTCCCCTAGAGGCAACACCATGTCCGGGTCCCCCCGGAAGTCCACCCCAGCATAGGGGTACTGAAGTATAACCTGCGACATCTGCCGCCATATCCCCGTCGCCTCTGCTGAAAAGAAGTGGCCACCTTTGCCACCACTATGACGAAGCAAAATGGTCGACCACCGCCTCAATCGTGGCTCTTGCACCCCTGACATCTCCAGTAAAACCCTCGGGTGCAACATCGGTACCCTCTCTAAGAACCATGCCACTAGGATCGACCCAAATGCAAACTCTCATGCACTTGTGGACCGACAATGATCCAACTGCGCTACCATCCGCGCATGCAGCGTCAATCCCCACGCGAACTGCTCGCCAACCACCACTCTCTCCAGCACCAATAGCTGGCCACCACTAATCCACTGGGTCGCAAGTGACCCATATATACGAACAATCATCGCCGCTATACAACAATGAGCTAGGGAGTCTATAACACTGATGCTCACCACAGTCCTAGACATAAAGTCCTGACCTGAGCAGTATCGCTGGCCAATCATGACAAGGGTTGTATCCCTAGGCAGCACCGGCTCTGCCGGTAGGGACGTTCCCCAAAAGGGGATCCCAGTCAAGAAATAAATATCCTCCACCGCAGTGAAGGGAATCTGCTCTCCTCGTACGAGGAAGCAGTGCAGCTCCGGACTCCACATCTGGATCAGAAACTGCAATAAATACTCCTGTTCCCGTATCAACGGGCACTCAAAAAACTTTAGCAACCCAGAGGTTGCCAAAGTAGCATGCACGTCGGGCCCCTCAATGGCCACGACGTCTCGTAACTGGGCCTAGTCTCACTCTCGCCACCGCACTGGCATCATCACCACAATCAACCTGCAGACAACACAGACCCTACGTCAGCTCATGCAACCATCAAAAGCATAAAAAAACACTCGTTTCTTACCCTTCAACCTTGCCTCCTAGGCGCGGTTTTTGTTCCCACAGGTGTGCACACATGCGTGCMTGTTCATTGCACAGGCGTGCATATATGYGCGCCTATACACTGAACAGGTGCGCATCAATGCGCACCTATTTGTTTCACAGGCGCGCCCCCACACGCGCCTGTTCACCATACAGGTGCGCACTGATGCGTGTCTGTCAAACCTACAGGCGTGCACTAATGCGCGCCTGTTCAACTCACAGGCGCGCCCTTCGGGCATGCMTTAAATTCCCCCYAGCGTGCACCCATGCACGTATAATCGGTGTACAGGTGCGTACGCATGCACGCCTCTCAYCGAGTCGCCCATGCATGGGGGGCCCACATCCCCTAAATACCCCTGTACGACCCCCCGTGCAAGCCCTGCCCAAAAATTGACAACCTATTTCTATGCAGGATGATCARACCACTAACCTGATACTCGTAACTCCTCAAACGGATGCCTCGTCCTCTCCAAATTTYCAAATCTCCTCTGAAACTGCTGGTCCACTCACTATTGCAGCAGGTACAAATGAGGTGGCAATGTGGGCCCTACAACTATATATAGGCCTTTTGCCAAACTTCCACTCACCATTCCGAGAGCCCAAGGTGTCCATTTTTCAAACCGTCTTCAGCCATGGGATCAGCATCCCGTCACCTACATCACAGCAGTCCCTGGGTCACTTTTCATCCTGAGCCCCCAGGGCACCTTTTTTTTAGATCATGGTCAGGTACACCCATGCATAGTCACATTTATCAAATACATGCTCATATCTTTGATTCTCTTCAGATATTGTTCACTTTGGGTATTTGGTTGTCATGTGTGCAGGTACTTGATCATCATTTATCAACACCACCCCTTCAGGTATATACTCAGCACTGGCATGTAGTCTTTCCCACTGTATCGCATTTACATTTCCAGTCACACCCTCTGATATTGGCCTCTAGGATCCCCCTTCCCAGCTCTGCAGTACCCACGCCTCCATTTGCACCTTCGGTACTGTCACCCGGTAGAATTCTCACCCACATGAGTTGTCCCATTCATAGCACCTTTTGGCACTTTTGACACTCATGTTGTTCTTCATTACCCTTTAGGGATGGGAGTCTCGATAGTCTTTCATCATGTCGCGAATTAACCACATACTTCTTCTCCTCATTTTGCTAGCTTTCCCACACGGACTCCCAGATTATCTCTTCATGGTTCTATTTTTTACCTGCACTTCCGCAGTATCATGAACCCTTCATTTCCTCCACACTCAGTTTTCCCATCTGCGAACCTACCTTCATTTCACCTACCTCATACAGAAACTCACCAATGGGGCCCCCACCCTTCCTCACTCTTCCAAACACGTTCTGCCCTCCTTGGGCCACCCATACCACACTGGGGCACCTGTTTCTGTGTTTTTACATTTCTCCCCAATTATTCGTTATTTATTGTACAAACGCCTTTATTTCCAGTATTTACATTTTCTTTTGTCGTCACCGTTGGTGACTTGCTTCCTTTTTGGCCACGCGCTACCCATGTCACCCTTGGTTGGAGCATTACTTATCATCTACCCCTGTCGGCATCGTCCATATCTTCAGAGCACCTCACAGGTCACTTACCTCTACCCTTTGACTTTGATCACCTTTTCCCGCCTCTGGCACAACTTATCACTGGTCTTGTCGTCCCCCTGACACTCGACCTTGTTACACGGTTGCAGCCACTCTTTCTCTCATACATCCTCCAACCAAGGGNTCCTTTTTGGCCACGCGCTACCCATGTCACCCTTGGTTGGAGCATTACTTATCATCTACCCCTGTCGGCATCGTCCATATCTTCAGAGCACCTCACAGGTCACTTACCTCTATCCTTTGACTTCGATCACCTTTTCCCGCCTCTGGCACAACTTATCACTGGTCTTGTCGTCCCCCTGACACTCGACCTTGTTACACGGTTGCAGCCACTCTTTCTCTCATACATCCTCCAACCAAGGGCAGTCTTGAGTCTTCCCACTTCTTGACTTCGTCCATGTACCTCTGCCACTTCCTCACCTCAATAGATTCCATGAAGCCCTTCACTTCTAGGAGTCGCGTTCCCCTTTTGTCGATATCAACACAATTTTCCGGAAGGGCGACAGTATCTTGATTCTCATTCTCCATTCAATGAGAGATCTTGGATGGCACAGGGTGAAACACCATTACTCCCTACTGTCGTTGGCCCCTATAACATTCGACGCCAGCACTTTATCATGTTATGGTGGGTCTTACTTTGCGACTATTGCAGTTATTTTTATCAATTTCCGAAGACCTCTGAACTTGGTAGGGCCATCAATGCCTGCATCATCGCCAATACTTATTACCATGATCATTGCCTGTTATTCAGAGTATGTTCCTTTGCAGAATTGTCTTCTGCCTTTCTCATCACCGCCCCCGATGGTGATGCAGTTGTCTACACCAACACTTCAGTCATCTTTTTTCAGAGTTACATAACACGAGCATGGGGTATGCCCACCTCATTTGTACACAGTTGTATATTTTACGCACCTTATGGAAGGTCAGGTTCTGTCGGTTGCTTTCTCCTCCAAAGGATTTCTCTGAATGATCCCACTATTTCTCTATCTTACAACAACATTCTCAGTAGAAGAAACATTGATGGATTTCGGCTATACGTATGCTCCTAACCTCATCCATCAGGGGGCATCTGTTATCACTGAAATTTCGTCCGCACGTGGCGACAAGAACTCAACATCGTAAAAAAGAAATGAAGTCATTCATGGCCCTAAATTAATCTTACAACATCCAAAAAAGGTCAAAAACTATACAAAGTAGTGAAAAATTGAAGAGCTCTTTACAGAAGTTGGGTGCGCGCGCACATGCGCGGAGCATAAACGTACTATGTGTGCATACGCGCACGATGCGTGGCTATTAGCGCAAAAATCCGCGCACCTGCTAAACGACGCATTTATTGAAATGGTCGGCCTCCCAACCACTTATGGATCAGCTCCCAAGCCGATTTGACCCTCAAATCTGAGTTGAATCCGCATGGTAGGCTGGTCAAAGACCTAATAATGCCCTAAATGGCCTCTTTTCACACTACAAGGTAGTTACACAAAATCCCAAAGAAATGCTATAAAAAGCCATGAATGCACCTCATTTTCTCAAGGAATTTCATGTAATGTTATGCTGCCTATATTGTTTTAAGGACTCCATCCTTGACAAGAGCACATTGGCACCATTTCATTGAGCAATCCACCTCTCCATTGAGTGGATTTGCAAAGGAGTTCTTTCACCACCATTTTCATTTTTCTTGTTGTAAGGAGAGCAAGCTTGTGAGGGTCCAAGAGCCTTCCCTTGGAGGAAGAAGGGATTCATAGTCCCCTTTCTTCTTGGTGCTTTGATTTCATCAACAGATCAGCCTAAAAACATTGGTGATATTGGTATTTTTGTTCTTGTTATTTCTATGCTCCTATGCTTAGTATTTTAGTTTGTATTAGTTTAATTCTTGCTTATAGTTTTGTTTTTCTTTCTCTAACCCTTTCCTCTACAGCTGTCATGCTCAGCAAAACCCAACTGGGCATGCAAGCACCTCTTATTTGCTCACCAAGGTGACGAAAAGGGTGCAAACAAGAAGCCTCATCACAAGTCGGCCTATCATGATCATGGATATCTAGTGGTATCAAATTACCATCATTTGGTCACCAATCTAGGGTAATGGCTCTCATTTGCATGGCTGAGAGAAAGGGGTCTCATCACGAGTCAGACTTCTCATTTCCACCAGGTATTTGTGAGTGAAACTATCATTATTTGGACACCACGCTAGGATATTAGCCTTCAAATTGTCCCTAAATTTTTAAAGAAAAAAAAAATGGAAAAACAATGGGCTTGGAAAATTGCATTGCAAACAAAGGTTCCACACACGCTCTACAAAGGCACCCATGAATGAGACACTACAACCCCTTGTATGTCATGAACCTCAGGCCCATTGAGTCTTGACTTGTAACCACTCCATCCAATTTACATGGCTTAGAGAGGAATCTCTTGGAAACACTCCTTGACATAGGGCAAGATCTACCTAATAGCACACCTTGTCAACCCTCCCATATCCAAGCTTGGCAAGTCGCATAATATCTTTGAGCACTTACTTGCTTTACATACTAATATTTGATTCACATGCTTAGGTGGCTCATTTATTGACTTGATTTACTTATCATGATATTTTGACTTGATATCCTTGGAGGGTGTGCTTATTATCTTTGCAGGACCTAGTTGGTGGACAGTTTTGGAGGAACAAGCCTAGCTTGGGCTTCCATGGAGCTTGAAGCCCATAGGTGGATTCCAAGGGCCCGCATGTCGGATGAGAGAGATGAAACTTTAGATGGCTATAAGATGACTTGGACGATATAATCTATCCCCTACATGCCAAATGTTTTTCCTAGGAGAGGAAAAACTTCATCTTTAGAAGCATGACATCATCTATGAGGGCTAGGGTTTGGTGCTGAGCTTACCACTCATTGGCACATGGACATTTTGATGAGAATTGGAATTTGACCATGAATAAAATGACTTGGATGCTTGACATGTGGCTTTGGGAATCCTAAATACACTCCTCCAACACCAATGACTTGCTTCTGTTGCCAAAATGTCCCCTAAATGGGTGACATCACTTTAAATTAGGGTTTCTTTCAGTGTAAAAGTAAATTATAAGCGAATTTGTTTAATATTATTTTGTAAAAGGGGAAATATTAGGGTTTTTCACCCCCAGTCTTCTGGTTTACCCTAATATTATGTGGACAAACTATTTTGGAGACATTTTGTATAAATAGAGATCATAAGATCTCATTTCAAACAAAACTCTCCCATCGTGAGAAGTACATGGCTGAAATTTTCACTACTCTTGGTGATTTTGGTGTTCCTCTCTTGTGGAATGTCCTATGGTGAATGTCTCTTGGTGATTGGATGAGGAGGATTGATTCGCAGCCACTAACGGCTTTCTCTCTTGAATCTTGGATGAATGTTTCATGCTAACTAGGGTTTGTTCTCTCATTTTCTTGGATTGGGTAAGGAAAAATATGCATATGCTATTATTTTCTTGCTTACTTTGTTTATTGTTGGTGGAAACCCTAGGGATGAGTATTCTAGGTACACCCTCCATCATTGCTTCATCTCTTTGTTAAATGTTTTAAGTCTTTCTTTTTTGCAAGGGTTGTTAGGAGGAATACGAGTGTGTATACCCTCCTAGATTTACCCTAAGTTTGGTTGGCATATCGTAGGGAGTAAGAGGGTTTACACCCCTAGGGTTGTTTTTGATATAGCTTGTGTTTTAAAGACTCCATCACCCAATTTTAAAGGAACTAATATGAAGTATTCTTGCATTGGAGAAACAAAATATTGCATTGGGAAACGCGATTTCTTGTTGTATTAACTTTTTGCAATTTGGGTTGTGTTCCTTGTGCTTAGAGCACCTATCAGCCACTAGGGAATCCCCTATAAAGGGGTAGTTCTTGATGTTGTTACAAAATTTCATCTTCATCCATTAGGGCTGCATAAATGCTAATCTAATCACTTGAATAAATCTCAAATCAACCACTAAAAATTGCCCAAAGTTTGCACATTTATACTACTTGGTCTAGCGCACTTTTTTGGAAAATTTTGTAGGAGTTTTAGTGGCTGATTTTCTTGTTGTAATAAGTTAATTGTTACAATAATAAGGATGATATATATTTCTGCAGAATTTTTTTACAACAGCCTTATCTTTTCATGTTAGTATTTTGGTCTTTGAATCTTGGGTTTCACTAGTGTTTTAGCTAGTCTATCTCTTGCATCTTTCACTTGATTTCTATCACTTGTTTAGTAGCTTATATTTCCATTGCATTGTTGATATGTATTGTTACTAATATATGATATTTGGGACAAAAAGATTAAATTTCTTGTGCAATTGATTATATTGCATCATATACTTGGTTTTCTGGTGTCTTGGGTAGGTACTTCACTATTTGCAAGTCACTCAACACATTTGGAAACCCTTGAACCTTATCAGGACTCTTTCCCAAGATATTCATACTATTTAGAATTGACCTCTAGGGACATCCTCTTCATATTCATCCTTTTCTATCTCATTCCCCCTAGGGTCACCAAGATTTCCCCCTTGAGGTGACTACCTCACCTCTAAAGTGACATGGACACCTGCCTAAGGTGACAGTGGTAGGTGCCCTCCTAGTTGTCGCCAATTGGTGGTTGGGTCGGGGGTTTCCCAACCTAAAACTTTTGTGATAACATTTTGTCACCTTTGTCAGGGAGGATTTTGAAATCTTCTTTGGAACCCTAACGACACTTTGGCAAGCTATCCCAAAGCCTCTCCCCTAGCTTGCCTTGCAACTCCACCCAAGGGACATTCCCTTTCCACTTTTCTTGATGATATCTTTTTGAAGCTCATCTGGAGACTTCACCTTCCACGAACCCACCTTTCTCCATTTCCCCCTTTTCGTCCTTCGGTGAGACTTGATATCACCTAGAGACTCCATTAAGGTGTTCATTCAGTCAATGGAATTATAGCACCATGGGATGAACCCTCATCTAGAACTTGTTATGACTCAAAGATGGAATTTCTACATATGGAAAAGGAAAAGGTTGCTAATAAAGTTGCTAAGGAAATGATGAATCACATAAAAGAGTTGTTTCCTGCCCTTGATGATGAATATCTGGATGAGACATTTGATGAACAAGAAGTGATCATATCTTCCCTTCCATTTGATGAATACATCTAGGCCTTTGTTCCTCCCGCACAACAACAAGAGAACATGATGATTTGTAATTTTTTTGAAGATCTTGATGACACTTTATTTCACAACTATCAAAATGAAGAGGTGTTAGAGGAGCCCTTAGATGCGACATATCTTTCTGAAAAAGGGCACATGAATCACTATGCATTAAAAATCAAGCCTCATGTGATGAATAGGTGATAGACTATTGGGTATGTGTTATATTCTTTCCATGACTAGAACTAGTGTCACCTTGGGAAATGTGTCACCTTTCTTGACTCAATTTTCATGTCGCCTCAATTTTCGTGTCCATTGTTGGGCGGTTTTTTGGCACATGGTTTTATATTTTTGGTTAAGGAATTAGGTTTGTTGAATAATCCAAGTCATTGGATTAGGGTTTGGGATGTTGTTGGCTCCTATATGTATATTGTATTGTAAGATGTGGATGAATATAGAATATGGTGGTTTTCCCAGTTTGGGTTTCCAGGGGAAAAATATTTATGTAATGTGTGTGTTTTCCATCATATCTTTTTTTTTCTTTTACTGAAAATATGTTTGCAGTAAATAATTGTACAAGGTTAAAATCTACATGGAGGAGCATGCACATGAAGAGAAAAAAGAATCTTCATGAAGAGAAACATGTTGGGGCATCGTTATCTTTGCTCATGCCTGATGTAGTTGAGGTTGTCCACCTGTGATCTCCTCCTGTTCATGAAGTTCAAGAAAAAACTAGCCTTAGTGATGATTTTGAGGAGCATGTTGAAGACGTCCATGCCTCTACTCCTCCTACACACGAAGACAAAAAGATGGTAACTTTGTTGATGGTATTGTGAGAGATACTTTACATATGGTTGATGAGAATATAGACACATTCATACAGACTAGAAGACATGGGTGGGATTTTGGTCGTCTCATTTTTTATAGAGACCCAATTTATGACATTGAGGGTAGCCCTCAAGATATGGGGCTTGAGTTTTCATCTTCAGAGGAATAATTTTCATGCATATATGATTCATATGTTTGGGATCTCGAAGATAACATGATCACATGTTTTTTCGAGGACACTTAGGATGTGGCCATCTTAGAGTGATCAAAGGCTCATTCTTCAAAGAGGGAGTATTTTCATCTTGGATATTTTCATGAAGAATCGTAGTGAAGAGGCATTGTTTTTATACACCTGAGCATGTCCCTTACCTCTTACCCTCTTCTTCAAGAGACCATGGAATATTATTCCGATATCTCATTTCCTCCCAGCCCTCGACAACTTGTGAATCTTTGTGCATAGATGAAGATGAGCCTTCGTCTACATATAGTAGCCCCCTTCAAAGATGGATTGATCAAGCTTGTGGCTATCACTTCAAGCAATATTCCTTGCATGATCAGAGTAGCAGATATTCTTTATAGCAGAATTCTATCCTTCCCACCCATCTCCATGAGTTTCATTTCATGACTGATTATATATCTATTTATGCTCATGATCATTACGTTCTTGACTTATATTTGTTGTTTTACATAATCAAGGACAGGGGGAGATACTTTGATGGGATGATCAACTAATTGCATTGGTTGTATGACTTCACCTGAAATCACCCATCACTTTATCTTCAGGGCCCTAAGGCCCCATGTAAGTAGATAATCCATTTTGATTTATTGAATTTGCATATCGGTTTCTCGTATTAGTTCAGATGCATCTCATATTTCATTTTGCTCTACTTGCATATCGATTTCATGCTTAGTTTAGAAATTTTTAAAAAAATGACAACATTTTTCTTTTCTAGAATACCTTTTATTTTGGATTTTATATATGGATAAAGGGTGATATCACCACCCTAGATGTTCTGATCCCTTTTTCTGAGTTTTGGCAAGAAAATATCTACCAAGAGATGTTTCAGTTCTCATGCACTCTACGGCGAGCACATGTCCCCAAGTAGGAACCAGATGTTATACTCATTTTGTGGGATAACTAAGGAGATTATGTCTTGAGGCCCTCATGTTGCAGATATTGAGTGTCGAGAGACTACATGACTAGCAGTATTCTTTTCCACAGATGGAAACCCTTCTCACCACCACAGAGGTCGTAGATTTTCAGATGGCATCCACCACACCAGCTAGCTTCTGAGAGGAAATGGTCATTTCTCCATGAGGTACAAGTCAGGTATTATGGTATGTGTCATTTCAATATTTGAGGAATCTGAGTATGTTGTATATTAGTCTTCTTTACATTTCATGACATATTTTTGGAAATTATTCCTTTTTCCATGCTTCACCTTGGTGGTTGACATTGTACCCTAGTAAGTGGTCTTCCTTGGAAATGGTTTTGCTACTAGGTGTTAGAATATAATGGATGTGCTCGTTTTACCATTGACAATATCACTATTATCACCCAAACATAGGCCAAAGCCACCCTCTGAGCACCTTAACCTTGACAGAGAATCACTCTAGAAGCAAACTGATGCAGGAGCATCACTCCATGTAAGCAGTGTGCCAGCCAGCCAGCACATCCCGCATGCATTTAATGGAGAAAGGGAGAGGCACAACCCTCTCAATTTTGAAATTCGAAATTTCAATAAATGATTGTAAGGATTTTAATGCCAAACCACACCTTTGTACAGGTAGTGGTTGAGGTTTCCTTTAATGGTTACCTGCAGAGTTTGCAACGCCAGTTTGCAAGGCACTGGTGTTTTAATTTTATCTCTCAAATTCTAAACTGAGTCAGGCTTAATTTTGGTGAAAATGTCAATAAGGCTATCATGCTCCTCCACAAAAACTTTTAGAAAAACCCACATCACCATTTTAAATTTATGATCAAATCTTTAGTAGCAGCTGCTACAGGTAATGAGTTCGCAATGCCAATGATAAAACATCAAAAACCATTCTCTCAGCCTTTAAAATGGTATTAAAAACCTCATGGAGTTCCTGGTAACCCTGAGCTTGATGTGGATGTCATCCAAATTTAATAAATGTGCCTGCAGGCTATCCAAGCTTCAAACCTCCTCTTTTTCCAGTTCACAACGTCGATTTCAAACATGGATTACACACTTCAAGGAGGTTGTTAGAAGATCTGATGACATAACTCCTAAATAATGGTTAAAATGTAGGCTTTGAAAACAATAAAATCCTTTTGAAATGATCCTTTAATGCAATGATGAGAAACGAGAGAAAAAGGTACTTGGAGTACGCTGCGAACTCTCCTAGTGAGTTGGCAACAAAAAAATTGACTTGACTTGATACTTGAGCGGATAGATAGTGACAAAGGGAAATCTTAGGTACAAGTTGGAAGTGTGACATGTCAAGGCCATGATAAAAAATCAAAAGTGTGACTTGTGAGAGATTATACCTTTCATGACTCAAACTTTATACCAAGTCTAAACATAGCCTTATTCATTTTGGAACCAATATTACTTTTATGAACATAACCTAAAGACTTCAAGACTTATGTTCCATGAAAACTGTGACTAAAAAAAATCAAAACAAAGAATACTTTTTGACCCATACAACCTTATGTGTTGTTGGAAGTAGGACAAAGCTGAAAGGAAGGCTATTTTGGGAAGGAAGGAATGCACAAGGAAAGCGACAGCTAGAAGGAAGAGCAGGACACGCGCATGCATGGAAGACCTAACGACGTTAGGGTTTTTGTAATACATTGTAATGGCTGATGAGCCAAAAAACATATAAATATAGATACCTAGCTCTCATAGGGAGAGATGGAGTTGGGTTTAGAGAGTTGATAGAGCGGAGATAGAGAGACCTGTTAGGCAGTTTTGGAGAACCACTACTATAATCTGATACCTTTTTGTAAGTTGTTGAGCTATAGAGGAGTAAGGAGGGTAGATCTTGAGGGTTAGATCGCAGGCTGAGGAGCTTGGTGTGATATAGTCCGCCTCATAATAGATCTCAACCTGACTAAGAGGAGTTGTAAAGCACAAGACCCTGTAGTTTTGGAACTACCATAATAGAAGAGCTAAGAGTGTTGGTTGTGGAGCTTGATTATCTTTTTGATTCAGAGGTCCTTGCTTTCAACCGTGTTTATACCCCATGAAGTATTTACACCCCAGAAGTATGTACACTCTTCCACGCGGGGAAGTGCAGAGGGGGGGGTACCCCCTCTGCGGGGTCCAGGGGGGCTATCCCCCTGGCTGGGGGCTCTGGGGGCAAGCGGGCCCCCAGCGGGGGTTCGGGGGCGAAGCCCCTGAAGCAAAAATTGCCTTGTAAAAGTATATTGTAATTTCATTGTAAATTTGGACCATTCATTATAAGGTTGCAGATCTAACAGTAGATATTATTTTAGGTTTTTTTGCCCTAGAAGGCAACCCTCTTTTATGAGGGAAATGTATTGCGGCTATGATTGATGGTGAATATTGTATTCTGAGAAAGGAAACTATGAGAGAAAGAAGAGGAAGTTACAGCGGGTTTTGTTGTAGGTTGTATCCCTTCATTTGTTGGATAATAGAAAAGGAAGGACCTGACAATTTCTCTGGTGGACGTAGCCCACACTGGGTGAACCACATAAATATGTGTCTCTCTTGTATTGTGTGTCTTCTGTGTTTTGTTTCTGCATTTGTTTTATTTTATTGCTCTGCGGTCCTTTTTTTCTAACAACTAGTATCAGAGCGTAAGATAACTCACAGGAAAAAGAGGGTTCCTCGTTCGAGTGGGAGCAATGTCGGAAGATGGAAAGTTTAGGGTCGAGAAATTTAACGACCAAAACTACCAGTTATGGAAGATGCAGATGGAAGACTATTTATATCAGAAGGATCTATTCCTACCATTGAGCGGAGTAGCAAAGAAGCCGATGGTCATGAAGGATGAAGAATGGGAGATTCTTGATAGAAAGGCTCTAGGAACGATACGGCTGAGCCTGACAATGTCAGTGGCTTTCAATATTTTGAAAGAAAAGACAACGAAGGGTTTGATGGACGCGTTGGCCAAATTGTATGAAAAACCCTCGACGTTGAATAAGGTATTTCTAATGAAGAGATTATTTAATATGAATATGTCAGAAGGTGGGTCTGTTACAGGTCATTTAAATGAATTTAATACGGTTACTAATCAACTAAGTTTTGTAAAAGTGGACTTTGATGATGAGGTTAGGGCTCTTCTAATCTTGTGCTCATTGCCAGAAAGATGGAATGGTTGTAAGTAACTCTGTGTCTGGTTCAAATACTTTAAAATTTGATGATGTTGTTGGTGTTATCCTTAGTGAGGAAATGCGACGGAAAAGCACAGGTGAGACATCAGGAAATGCATTGAACATGGAGAACAAGGGAAGACAAAAGGATAGAGGAAAGGGCTTAGGAAACCACAAAAATTCTAGGAAGGGCAGATCCAAATCCAAACTTGGAAAGATAGAGTGTTGGAATTGTGGGAAGAAAGGACATCTGAAGAAAGACTGCAGAGCTCCAAAGAAACAAAGAGATGGACAATAGGAGAGAAATTAGGAAGCAAATGTAACAGGTGATGTGTTACAAGATGCTTTGATTCTTTATGTAGATAATATTTCCGAGTCTTGGGTAGTAGATTTAGGAGCTTCATTTCATGCCACACCTCATAGGAAACATTTTCTAGATTATGTTCAAGGTGATTTTGGAAAGGTTCATTTAGGTGATAATAAACCATGCAAAATTGTTGGAATGGGAAAGGTAAAAATGAAGCAACGAAATGGAAACCAATGGTTGTTGAAAGAGGTAAAACATGTTCCATATTTAAGCAAAAATCTGATT
>JASDQU011310410.1:30057-44999 GCA_032191745.1 Picea mariana
TGGTTGGACTGTAGCACCTGCTGCACTCCTTGGAGCTCATCCTTAATCCAATGGAATACCTCCTCCTTCTTAGCTTCTTGCTTCTCTACTATCTCTAGTGAAGCATCGTTCAGTGCTACGATGATGAAGTCGAAGTCGTATGAGGTGAGGGTAGTCTCAAATTTGGTTCTGGTGGCTTTCACTTTCTTCTGGGAGGAAGGTTTCGGAGGGGAACCCTTCCTTTTCTTCGAGGGGTCCTCCTCTTCTCTAAGTGGTGTAACCTCACCTTTATTTTTCTCAACTTTTGTTCCTTCTATCTCTTCACCATCACCTCCTTTCTTAGGTGAGATATAAGTAGTCTTCGCAGAGGTACTGCTTACATCTTGGGCATCCTCATTTTTCTTTGTCTTGATGGGTCCAAGGGTATCATGCACTGCTTTAGGGGTATCTATATCAGATATCTCCATGGGGTTTTCTGGAATGAGGAGGTCCGCCGACCATTCCTTGTTTATTTCTTCCAAGTCATCCTCCGTTAGCTTGTAGTATGATTGTGGCTATTGTTTGTGCTCAACAGCACGTGCTGTTATATAGATGAAATGGCACTACGTGCTGAATTTCATCAAGGGCCTGAACTTGTGGGGAGTGTTCGGGGTTATTCAAGGATCATATTGGATAGTTGTCTTCAGTTGGTTGTAATATGTGTGGAACATGACATTTGATTTCCATTGTTTGTTCATGTCATTTGAGTACCAAAATGTACTAAAATTTGTGGCCAAGGTTCAAATGGATCTATGTCCGAGAAGGTCGCACCTTCCGGCATCTCCCATGCCATGAAAGTGATCAGTATGAGAAGCCAGCTGAAGTGGAACTCATATCATTGGTCTTGCGCTTCCCTGTAATCAAGTTCCAACTGGTTTACTAGGTACTGCGCCCAATTCATCTGAAGTCCTTCTGCGCACTTTCCTGCGAGGTCGACTACAAACCCCGTGACTTGGGTGGTTCGATTCTTTCGCACCAAATTTCCTGCGATCAATTGATAGGCTAGGTGCACTGCACCACTCTAAATAGAGGCTACCTTGTAGCCTCACGTTCCCTTCTCTACATATCCATAGGTGTTGTTAGCACTCTGTAAATATGTCCGGATGAATATATAGATTTAGTTTGTTTTGGGGGGTTTTACAAAATTCCCTGGCAAGGAAGGGGAGGAACACACAGGGCTATGGAGTCAAAATTCTGAAAGTGAACAAAAACAATGCATCGACTGATAGAACTCTCCAGAGGACAAAGGATAAATAAGGTGATGAATCTAAGTTATTATTAAAATAAAAAGACATGTAGGAAGATGAATAAAACAAATAACTGCATCAAAGCATTACTGAAATGAATTTTGAATAAGTTAAGAAGACAATCACATAGTTTAAATTGCTTAAGCCGAGAGCATCACATGATGAATTCTGGGCCTTTAAACTCTCCAATTTAAATAGAAGAAAATGTAAATGAAATGACAAGTTACAGGAAATATATACGATGAAAGGAAACAAAGCTCATATCACCACTCGTTAGAATCTTTTCGTAGAAAATTCAAAATCTTCTGCATTTGTATTCAATTCGGATTCAGAAAAATTACAAACAAAGTTTGATACAACCAAAATGTGCTCTTGCACTTCCGCCAACATTAGTTACTTCTCATCTTTCAATACTTATACAATCTGAATAAAAACCAATTGAAACCGAAGCGTTTCAACTTCGATAACAGTTTTGACTGACAATTTCGAATATACGAAACGATTTATAATAATTAGCAAAAAGAAAATGTTTCAAAATCATGAACAATTTCTCTGACTGCCCGACTTATTCCATGCCATCTGTCTCATTCTGAGCTCCTGTCGGTTCTGCAAGACTGGTGACACTTGGAGATCACCTGTTGGCTCCAGGGACGTTGCAATTTGTTTTACCCAAGTGTACGATTTATTTCCATTGCAGATTGGAGGGGATTTCATAATCCATGATTTCTGTTATTAAAATTTCCAAGTCAATGCATGTAGCATAGGACATGGTTGGCATGATGACCTTCACTGTCTTTAACTTATTTAAAATCTCAAAATCCATAGCTAAATGCTCTACCAGACTTGGGCCCTTCAGACTTTCTTCCATATCTTCAAACCTAGAATGATCCATCCTGCATTGCATGAGGAGAGAGTGATAATCCTCTTGATTGTATAATGAGCCTTTGCCATCCCAAAATGATGGAAGGCCTTTGGAAAACAATTGTTCAAAGGCATCTCTGAACTCCTGTATGATTTTCTTCATTTGCATAGATTTATTCTGGACCGATATAAGTAGATTGTGCTTGGCAATGATCCTCCTGGATGAAATGATCAACGTGGTCCTGTCTTTCACACTGATGGTAGGAAGGTCAATAGTTGGTATGGAATCCAGTAGGTCAATGGAATTTTGGGCCCATTCTGAGGGATTCTTTTCTAATACTTCATTTACAACCTTGCATCTGTTCCGAGATGTAGCAACCATATTGTCTTTGTCATTGATAAAATTTAGGTAAACCCTAAATTTAGTAGCCTCCACAACAATGGCATCCCATATGATATGTTTGGTCCCTTGCAATAATGTTTTTCCCTTTACCTTTTTTTTAGCTTATTCACTCTCTCCCGAAAATATTGATTTTCTCTGTGGAGTTGAGCCATATTATCATCCTTCACCTTCATTTCTTGCCTCAAATTTTCCATGTTTTCTTTGAGACTTTTGACCTCATTTGCTTTCAAGCTCACCTAAGAAATAGCCTGGACTATCCCCTCAACGCTTGATCTAGCCTATGTACAAGAGGGCACAATGATTTCCATGTCTGATGTCGCTGCTTGCATTTGTAACCAATCTTCTTTTTCTTTCTCTAACTACAATACCTCAACTTTGTAATTGAGCGCCTCTTGTCTGAAGCTTTCCTTCTCCTGCTCCAAAGTTGTCAATTTTGCCGCATGTGGATGATCTGTAGGTGACATCTTCAATTTCTTCTTTAGGCTCTGGATCAGTTTATCCTTTTCATCTAGAGAAGCTTTTAGCCCCTGGGGGCCTTCAGATTCTAGTCTCTTAAGTTGTGTCATCCAATATTTGTTGGACACCTTTTCTTGTTTCAGTTGTCCATCTAGCTTTGATGCATATGTTGTTAATCTTGCAACCTTTAGAGCCAAGCCCAGATAATCAAAGTATAACATGTCACTAACATTCCTATGAAATTTCACTTTGTCAAGGGCAACAATGTTCTCATAGTGCATTTTGATTTCAGATACTTTTTCATCATCAGTCACTGCAATATTAAATGTCTTTTTCTCGACATCTCTGACTGAAAGCAAGTGAGACTTACACTGGGAAGTTTCTTCTACTTCAGGTAAAAGGTCCCTTATTTCGCTATTGGCTATACTCCCCTTCACAACGTATTTGTGCATCAAATCTTCCTTGGACTGATAGACTGCCTCACGTGTCTGGCTGAATACATGCTTTTTGTTGCTGAAAACCTTTGTGTTGCTCTCATTCTGTGGCTTTCTTTATGTATTGGTTTCTTCACTCCTGGTTGTAGTTTCTACCATCTCCATGCCTATTTTCCCTTTTGATTCTTCTTCTTCCAAGTTAATTACTTGAGAGGGTGATGTGACTCTCATTTTCTTGAGAGTGTCTTGCTGGTTGCTGGAACCCAGGGCCTCTAAATCCTTTCTCTTATTGTAGATGCTCATTGTAGGAGCTTTGATAACCAATCTATATGAAGGTTTCTGTGTCGGGCTATGATGAGACATTGGTTCTATTTTTTTTACTTAATCATGCTGCATGGTGACTTCCATCTCTACACAGGTCTCTAGATTGGCTAACTTGTCAAATTCTTCATCATGTTCATGTTCATAGGGACCCTGCCTACTCGCCAGTTTTCTCTTCGATATGACCTGATGTAGATCATATCTTCTCCATTGGAACTGAGTGAAACTGAATTTATTGAGTTTTTATTGAATCTGGGGTAGACAAGATTTATTCTTAATTACAAAGGGGCCCACTGTGAATGGAAATTTCAGATTAGAAGCCTTGTGTGCCTTTAGGAAATGTTCAGACTCTGCGATAATCCTCTGTCTTATAAACTCCAAAGCAAAGACCCTGGGGGTTAGAAAAACTGGTAACAAATGAGGTCCCTCTTGGTATCCATATACCCAAATCACAGTGGATTGTGTGAACAAAACCCAGTCTCCCACCATGTTCTCTGGATTTGGCTGTAAGAATTTCTTCATGTCTTCCAGAACCCTTGGCAGATATGAACCAAAAATAAGACTGTAAACTCTGGACATTAATTTTTTGATGAAGATGAGCATGGCAATCCTTTTACATTCGGTTGAAATAAATGTAGTCTCAGGAAAATCGGTTTTGTTGGATTCTAGAAACATTCTTAGCAAGTGAGAATAATATCTGAAATGTCTCAATGAGCTAAAGTTGACCAGTTGTTGATGTATATTCTCTGTAATGAACCCATCAAAACTGACATAGACTAACTGACCAGACATGAAACAAACTAACAGGAACCCTAACATGACCTCTACCACAAACTTGTCGTTGTCTAACCCTAAGATTTGACTCAGAAGAGAACAAACCCACTGGATTTCGACGAGCATGATGCTCATGCTGGCGGGCAATGATATACTTTCTGAATTATGTTCAGGCTTGACTATGGTCTGCAGAAATAAGGTTTTAACTTCCGGTGGGCATTCTCTATAAATCATGATCATCTTTTGTTCCTCGAAGGGCTCTGACATTGCGGGGGAGGAGTTTGGTGCATTGAGGGTGTGCCAGAGTGACGAACCATCTACTTTACATAGAACTTCTGACCCTAATTTGTTTAGGATGACTCTTTCTTTTTGAGAATATATTTCTACACACCAGCTCACGAATTCCGAGAACAGAAAGATTGTTTCTATGACATAAGGGATGATGGAGGCTCGAGTCACTTCGAGAAAAGGTTGTGGGTTCCAAAAAATTTCAAAAAATTCGATTTAGACACAGAAACGGGCGAGACTATCATCTCAGTTTCGAAGACGTCAAAATCTTTGTCAATTAGGGCTTCTTCCCTGGAGGAGGTCTCTTGCTCACACACGGTCAAAACGACAGGAAGGGCAGCAATGGCGAAGAATACCTGTTAAGCGGCGTGAGATGCAGGTTTGTTTTGGTTCTGATCTTTGTAATTTGAAAGGAAGCTTTGCACCAACTTTTCGAATGTTCAAATGCTTCAAAGTGTCATAGAATAATGTCGGGGGTCCCCCTTTTATAGGTACTTGTTGACATCGGGGGTTGGAGAAAATGGTTTTGGGTGGACCGCTTTTCCCCCCGATGTGTCTCTACTGGCACCATGTGCCCATGATTTAAACCAGGGTATTTTTCCCTGGCCCGTCCTCCGTCATTTAATCCTCGTGTTATTTCAATTACCGATATGTTTCTTAGTCGTTGATCCCGGCTACTTTAAGATCTATGGTCCACATTTGCCCGACGAATTTGGCATCGAAGGTTGGAGAAAGTGGTTCGGTCAGACTTCTTTTTCCCCCGATGCGCTCCTACGGGTGCCACGCATCCCCTGATGAAACCATGATGGTCTTCTCCAGCCTGCCCTCGATTTCTTAACTTCCACGCTAGTTAAATCTCCAATACACGCTTCAGCCGTTGATCCGGGTTGCTTTCGGGATCGACAATCCGCTGAGTTCTCCTTTTCGCATTTCCGCTACTTTTTCCATACATCACCATATATAKCCTACTCCTCTAATTTTTCACACCTTGGAGGCTATACAATCCCTCGCCAAAATTATGAAACTCGAAAGCCATCTGCAAATTGTTATAGTGAAAACTTTGGCTCCAAYTGGGGATGCTATCCTCCCTGCGAGGTAACAAAGAACCATAGACTAAGTGCCTACCCATTGGGTTGTGATTCATCAATGTGATCTGAATGTGGTGATCGTTATTCAAACTTAAAACCTACTCAGCACAGCTTAGGGCCTTCACCTCGGGCTTCAACCATGCCGTTTTATTTCAGTCTTTCATGCTTTTAAAGGAAAAAGTAAGATGATTATATACAATGAATGGTGGGGTGATGATCTTTCAAACAATGTAATGCTTGAGGAACCTGCCATTCACAGGCCCTCCTCCAACGAGCTCTCCATTAATTTCTTCTAACAGATAGGCATTGCTCCCTCGATAAGCTGCAATTTTGAACGGGCCCCTCCATAGGTGGTCGAATTTCCCATGTTTACCTTTATCTTCATTCCTGGTGTCCCATCTCAATACCCAGTCTCCAAGTTCAAAGTCATCCACTTTGGTGTGTCTGTCAAAAGCTTCTTTGATCTTGTCTTGGCGTAGCTGAGCATTATTGAAAGCCTTCTCTCTGGTCTACTGCACGCTGATGAGTTCGTCCTCTCGTCTCTGACCGACATTCGTTTCCACATCTTGCTCTTGTAACAACTTCATTACAAGCAATCCCAGTACAATAGGAAAGATAGCCTCTGTACCATAAATGATCTGGAAAGGGGATGTGGCAATAGACCTCTTTGGGGATATCCTGTCAGCCCATAGTGCATGAATGAGCTTCTTTTTCCATGCCTTTTTGTTCTCCTACAACATTTTTTTGATGATTCTGACCAAGCTTTTGTTCGAAGATTCAGCCAATCCATTTTCTTGTGGGTAGTAAGACGTGGAATGACCAAGGGTAATATTGTAATCACTGCAGATTTTTTCCAACATTTTAGACTTGAAGGCTGCTACGTTATCTATTATAATATTCACCGGGCATCCGAACCTGGACAGGATATTGTCTTCTAGGAATCGAATGATAACATCATCTGTAGCTTGTCTAGTAGGAACAACTTCGATCCACTTAGTAAAATAATCTATTGCGATGAGAATCCATTTGTGTTGAGCTGAGGACTGTGGGAGTATTTCTCTTATAAAATCTAGGCCCCACTRTCTAAAATGGGCTTCAACTGAAATGGGCTTCAACGACAGAGACCACAATTTTCCATTCCCATTGAAGATTTGGCATTCATGGCACTTTGACACTTCTTTGTAAACATCAGGGAAAATACGAGGCCAATAAAAACCATCTCTCAAAATTTTGTGCACCGCTGTCTTCCAATAATGGTGACCTCCACAGTAACCCTTATGGAATTCTTGGATGGTCTTATTTTCTTCATCTTCTGTCAAACAAATCAATAAAATTCCTCCTGGGTCTTTCCAGTACAACATCCCATTAATAATGCAGAATTTTGCCACTTTTGGTTTCAAAAATATGGCTTTTGTTTTACTGTACTCAGGAGGAGCCTACAAATTATTCAACACAAAAATGATGTCTACATACCATGCAGATTCAAGGAATATCTGAGATATTTGTGGAGTCGCCCCTTCTTTTTCTGCCAAGTTTTCTGACAAATAAGTTGTGAATTTTATTCCTAGGAGTTCGCAGTTTGTTTGTGCCATCAATCTAGCAAGTCCTTGTCCTTTGATCAAGTTCGTAGGCTTGATTTCAAGATCATATTCTAACAATACTGCAATCCATTTGCCTCTCTTTCCTTCAGGATTGAGCTGCGTCAAGATGTCCTTTACTGAGCTGCTGGGAACATAAGAAATGGTATATGAGTGTAGAATGTAGACCTGGAATTCTTTCAATGCCTTAACTAAAGCATATGCCTGCTTTTCCATGATATCATATTTTAGAGGAGCGTCTCTCAACATTTTACTATAGTATGCTATGGGATTTTCAAATTTTTGTTCTTCCTTCTGAAGTAATACACCTGCAATGGTATGTTCTGAGGAAAAAGAGAACTGTATGAAATCTTTCTCAAAATTTGGACTAGCCAATACGGGGGCCTTCGTCAACGCCACCTTGATGTCTCCAAAAGATTTTCTGGCTTCAGGGATCCATTTGATTTCATTTTCCTTCTTCAACATGTTTGTGATATGCTTTATGATTTCAGCTAAATTTGGAATGAATCTCCTTAGGAAATTTACTTTACCCATGAAAGATTGTACTTCTTTTTTGCTTCTGGGAATGCCAATCTTCAAGATCCCTTCCACTTTGTTGGGGTCTACCTTTATCCCTTCCTTTGAAATAATGTGCCCCAAAATTTTTCCTTCTTCCATGGAAAATTTTGATTTTTTCGGGTTTAAGGATATGCCAAACTTTTTGCACTTTTCGAATGCCCGTCTGAGGTGCTTGATATGTTCTTCATCTGAGGTAGAATACACTATAATGTCATCCAAATATATAACAATGAATTTATCTTTTTCATCTRCAAAAGCTATGTCCATAGCCCTTTGAAACGTTTCCCCTGCGTTCATGAGTCCAAAAGGCATTTTGGCATACATAAATGTTCCCCAAGGTGTGGTGAATGTCGTCTTTTCTTGATCGTCAGGATGTTCCATGATCTAGTTGTATCCTAATAAACCATCCAACATGGACATCCTCTGGGAGCCTACCATTTTCTATAAAATGTGATCCATTTTGGGCAATGGGTAGTTGTCCTTAAGATACACTTTATTCAGGTTCCTGAAGTCCACACACAATCTGATTTTGCCACTTTTTTTTCTAACCGGTACTAAATTTGCTACCCATTTGGAAAATCTTACGGACACTATGATTTTTGCTTCAAACAACTTTTTTCACTTCTTTCTCTATCAATGGTAACAATAGAGGATTTATCCTTCTTAATTTCTATTTGAATGGCTTTTGATCTTCCTTTATTGGGATAACATGCTGGATGATACTAGTATCATAAACTTTTAACTCATCATAACTCAAAGAAAAAACATCAGGGAATTCCTTTATTAATTTTACATACCTTTCTTTGACTTCAGGGCTAAGTTTCTTGGACAGTTTAATGATTTTTGGGTCTTCTGGAGTCCCAATATTACAATCTTCCACATCCCCTTCATCCACTGTGATCTTTGGAATTTTGGCCATGTCGTTATTATCGAACAGTTTCTCTAATGGCACCAAACCTTTGGGGATGATGTTGCTCTTCAGTTGTACAATGTCTCTGCCAGCAATATGGTTGTCAAAGTATCCCTCTTTGGTGAAATAAGTTGCATCCACCTCATCATCACAATATTCGTCATCAATGTTTAAGCTTTCAAACTCATTCTCCATTTTGAGGAAGTTTTCTATCTGTTTGTCGTTCTCAAAGACTTTCTAGTGCTTCATTTTGTCTGGTATTGCTGTCCTATACTTGACTTCGACCTTGTAGCTCTTTTCCGGGAAAATTGGGACTTTGACAATTTCCACCGAGGTAGCTAAAGCATCAACAACCTGATTTTTCTCTCTTGGAATTGCTAAAAGATTGCATTATGAAAACTTCTCCAAAATTTCTAGTACCAAGTTTCTATAAGCTCTTAGCCTGGGATGTTTTGCTTGATATATTCCTTTGATCTGATTAATGATAAGTTCAGAATCTCCAAGCACAACAATCTTTTTTGCACCCAACTCTTCCAAGACTTTCAACCCTGATATTAACGCTTCATACTCGGCCATATTATTTGTGCATTCGAAAATGAGTTTGTAAGAGCATAACTTCGCATCTCCTTTGGGGTGATTTATCCATACACCGGATCCCGCTCCTTCTCTGCACACAGTGCCAAAAAAATTCATTTTCCATATCTGATCCTCTGCATCACTCTTTTTTTCTGAGATTTCCTCCATCTATTGTTCAGGTACCCCCTTGTCAGCCARGATGATTCTTGTTTCTTCTTCTCCGGAGCAGAGGTCATTGAAGAAAATGGAGGACCCCAATTCAGTACTTACCAAGTAGATAGGATGATTGGTAGGTTGTGATTTGTTGCTAACCATATATTTAAGCAGAACCTCCCTATACAACCTTCTGTCTTGACCAAAAACAAGAATAGTAGCATACGACATATCCATCTGGAGGGTTCCCTTTAGCTTTGTATCCCATGACCTGGACAACAACATCCCGAATTTCGGAGGGATATCGGTGACCACTACGTCCATCACCATGTTCTTTGCTGGTATTTGTGCCAAGGAAACCACCATGTTCTTTATCATGCCAAGGCATTTCACCTTTCTTGAATCGAAGGAAAATAGATCCTTATAAGGCCTTGTGACTTCGAGAACCAATTGGTCCATGACCACTTTGGGAATCAGGTTGTGAGACGCTCCAGAGTACAGCATAGCATTGTGTAGAGTCATGTCGTGGATTTTCAAGCTCACATAAAAATGAGGGACTTCTTCATTTTCGTCGTTCTCTTCCACTTTTGGCCCGAATAAGATCGTTGGATGATCGTCTTGTATGTTCAGAGTGTCAGAGGCTTGTCCCATTTTAAGCATCCTGATGATATGATTTCTGTATTCACTATTTCTAATCAATTCATTAAATGGCACCGAAATTTTTATTTTAGCCATCTCACTTTCGAAATCAAAAGAAGATGGAGTTTTTTCTACGTCTTTGGTGACCATTTCTTTTCATGTCAATATTTTCTTCTGAGGTTATTCTTTCTTCTTTCCCTTATCCATGGTATATTTCACAACAGGATCTTTCATAGTGGAGTCTTTAGCAACTGAATCTTTTGCAGTGGAATCTTTCTTTTGATGATCAGAAGAAGGTGTGTTATTCTGAACTTCTTTGGTGGAATTCCCCTTCGGAAGATTACCCTTTGGAGGGTTGGGCGATACTCTTTGATTTCAGAGATTTTATTTCCTTTGGAATTGCATGATGGCATTTTGAAATCCGGCCTCATAATCATCTTCTTCCACAGACACCCTTTCCTCTTCATCTTGTAGAAAGACTTCGATCGCATCTATGAACTAGTCGTGCTCCTATTTGGTCAAAAATACCTCAGTTTCTTTGTCATCACAACAGTTCATGTTATCTTCAAAATCTTCATCATAATCTTCATTCACATAATTATTCTAAAAAGGAGGCCTTATTTGATGTTCCCCCTTATTTCCTTGATTTCCTTGGTTTGCTTGATTCCCTTGACTTGTTTGATCTACTTGAGCTGCCTGATTTCCCTGGTTCCTCTGCTCCCTCTGTCTGATCTATGGAACGAATGGTCTTCTTGGATTTCTAGGTGGACCATCAGCCTATTCTCTTGGGTTGGGTCTATTTCCCAATGTCATGCTTTCCATCATCCTTTCCATATTTCTCATCAATGCTTCAAATCTTTCTTCTGGTGTTTGTGATGTAGAAGTTTGAGCTTTATCCTGTGTTCTGCTGATGTTTCTTCCAGAATTATATTTCATTTTCCCCGAAGCCATTAAGTTTACTTCTACTTCAATGGCATCTGTCATCATATCATCTAATGTGGCAGATCTTCGTTCTTTCAATAATAAAGCGAAATCACTTTCAAAATAATCAGCGTATCTGAGCTGGGCAGCTTTAGGTGGGGGATTTACTTCATCAGAAATTGCATTATATATTTTCATGAATTTAGCTGAGAATTCTTGCACCGTTTCATCAGGTTATCTCTTCATGTTGTTGTACTGGGTCAACAATTGAAGGGGGATTTTCTTATCTCCCCATCTGGTAAGAAAGAGAGTTTTGAATGCCTCGAAATCTGCAATAATTCCCGATGCAAGGGCTCTAAACCACTTTCTCACGTCTCCTGCCAGGATTTGGGTGAACAACCTCATTTTTACATCTGCATGGTCCACCTCTTCTAGGTCCATGAAATCATTGAACCAATCCAAATGCTTTTGGGCTAATATATTACCTTTTGCATCATATAATTTGATCCTTAGGTTGTAGTCATTAGGTAAATCATGTAATTGTGAAGGAAATATGAGGGGAGCGAATCTGGCCTCCATGGCTACTGTGAGGGGTCAGAGTGGTGTTTGGTTTCAAACAGGGGTTACTATAGGTCTAGCATACTGTTGGCACAAGGGCAGACCCAATATTAAACACTCAAGAGCGCACCAACAAAACCCTAACTACTAGCCCTTTTGGCAACACCTGCGAAGAAGATGAATTCTCACCCGAGGTAGAGGCAGGGGTGGTTGAAGGACTCAGATGTCTGCAACCTTAGCTGGGACACAGATCTATGACTACACACTTCGTGCAACACTTAGCATTAATATTTCACCTAGAATCAACCCTTATCTCACTTTGCAAATAACACAGAGCAACACAGTATATACTTAGATCTAAAATAGTTTAAGCACTTAGCAACATACAACAGATTAGTTTGAATAGATCAAGCACTAAGCATCTTACATATCAGATCTAACATGCATTCATATCTCATAAGCACAAAACATCGATAGATCTATCTAAACACATCAAAGCACTTAGCAAAGAGAGAGAAAAACACATCAGGTTGAGGCACAGAGCACAACACACAGAGTTACCATGGTTCACCCCCACCCTGGGGCTACGTCCACAAAGTCTTCTTCTTTATTATCTCGGTCAAGCAGTTACATCACAGAGCTTCAACAACCCTTACTTTGCACAGGACAGAAGATCTGCACAGCTCGCTAGATCCTTCTTCCTTGCTCTAAAATCACAGAGCCTTCTACAATATCTTGCACTTAGCCTCTTACAAGATGCATAGAGCATTTACAGTCATTACCAACACTTAGCTTAATTGAAACTCTTTGATCACATAGATCCAACTTATCACCCCTACTTACTTCGCCTATGCATCTATTTATACATACAAAAGTGGGCCTAAGCGTGGGTAAACCCACAGGCCGACATCCCTTTCCCATTACATTAACCCAAAAAACCAAAAAGGACCCAAAGTGGGAAGAGATCCCGTGATCTTTTCTTTGCATCCCGCTTTGTATTTGACAGGCTATCGAAGTCCCAAAATGGTCAAATCTGACCAAGTATTCTCTAAAATTTGATCAAGGTCCAACATTCCCCCAACACTCACCTGTGATTCGTCCTGAGTCACTCGGGTCTGCGCAATTCTGCTTCAAATGCCTCGAGCTTGGATCGAGCTTCTTCGACCTGCTGTAGTGAAACAACCTCTTGCTCATTGAATTCTTGGATTATTGTGTCGTTTACTGGCCCTTCTAGGCATTGTTCTACGATGATGACAATTTGTTCAAGCTTAGCTCCCTGGATTTCAATGTCGGTGAACTGTTGGCATGCCTTTTCTTGGATTGGATGAAGTCATTGGGAGACTTCCATCACTTTACTTTGCAGTGTGTGTACCTATTGCTAGGTGGTGTGTTGTTCTGTAAACCTCTTCATTCTTTCGACTGGGGTCAAGGTCTTCATTTGTGCTTGTAGTGTCTCTGCGTGCTGTGTTTCTTCTTGGAGATGTACTTCTAATGCGTGCAAATCTAGATTCTCTGTGAGGTTTTCAAGAGTTTGGGCGCTTCTAGTGCACAACTGTTTGTATTCCAAGGCAAAGGTTTTTAATCAGTCGACCGTGTTACGAGTAGTTGCCTCTCTCATATCTCTTATTTCTTGAGGAGTCTCAAGAATGGTATGAAGTTCTAGGTTTGCGATGTGTTGTTGAAGTTGCTGGATGACTTCTTCAAGTTGTGCCACCTGTTGTGGAACACGTTCTTCAATCTTTATTTCTATGACCATCACAGAGAGAAGTGCTCTGTGAACCTTTTTCTGTACTTCAAGTTGGTCTTCTAGCAACTGTGCTTTTTCCTCATCCCACTTTGCTATCAGGGTAAGCTTTTCCTAATTTTCCTTACTCTGTTGTTCTAGAAGTGCATTCTGTACTTGCGTTAAATCCTGGGTGGCTTGCGCTGTCTCTCCTTGAGCTCATCGAAGGCGAGCTTCGACTTTATCGATGATCTGATGTAATTGGGTGGGCTCATCATCTGTTCCTACTGTTGTAACTGCCAAGGGCATAGTAGAAGCTACTCAGCTGGACTGGAGTACCTGCTACATTCCTTGAAGTTCGCCCTTGATGCAGCTAAATAGCTCCTCTTACTTTGCTTCTTGTCTTTCTGCGATCTCTTGTGAAGCATCATTCAGTGTAACGGTTAAGAATTCGAAGACGTCTGGTGTGAGGGTAGTCTTAAATGTAGTTAAGGTATCCTTAGCTTTCTTTCAGGATGAGGGATTTGGTGGGTTAGTCTTCCTTTTCTTGGAGGGATCCTCCTCTTCTCTAGGTGGAGTAACCTCCCCTTTATTTTTCTTGACTTTTGTCCTTCCTATTTCTACACCATCACCTCCTTGCGCAGGTGAGATCGAAGTGGTCTTCATAGATGTGCTATGGATATCTTGAACTTCAACATCCTTCTTAGTCTTACTCAGTCCAGGTATATTCAGCATAGCTTTAGAGTTCTCCTTGTCGGACATTTATGCAGGGTCTGTTGAAACAAGGAGGTCTACCGACCATTCTTTGGTAATCAGTTCCAAGTCTTCTTCTGTCAACTTATAATAAGACTGAAGCTGTTCTTGGTGCTCATCAATGCATAGAGTTAGGTATATAAAGTGGCAATCTGCGCTGAACTTGATCAAGGGTCTAAACCTGTGAAGTGTGTTCGATGTGATGCGCGGTGTAGACTGGATTGCATTCTTCAATTGGTTGTAATAAGCGTGGAAGATGACATTGGACTATCATTATTTTTTCATGTCGTTAGAGTACCATAGCATACAAAAATTCACAGCCAGGGGTTCAATCTCCAGGAATGTGGCACCCTCTGATAGCTCCCAAGTGATGAAGGCGATTAGTATGAGTAACCAACTGAAGTGGAACTCATACCCTTGGTCTTGCGCTTCTCTGCAATCAAGCTCTAGCTGGTTTACAAGATACTATGCCCAGTTAATCTATAGTCCCTCGATGCACTTCCCTGCGAGGTCAACTACGAATCCAGTCACTTGTGTTGGTCTATTCTTGTGAACTAACTTGCCCACGATCAACTGATAGGCAAGGCACACTGCGACATTTTTGATAGAGGCTACCTTGTAGCCTCGCGTGCCCTTCACAACATCGCCATAAGTCTCTTTAAT
>JASDQU011310411.1:1711-12953 GCA_032191745.1 Picea mariana
TCACCATGCACAGCTTCAGGGTCATAGTCAGAGGGTGTTCAGTTAGAGGGGGAAGAGGCTTCAAGATCTCAGAGTGTTGAGACTAGCCCTGAGGAAGTTACTCTTAGGAAGAGAGACCTTACTTCTCCGTTGACCACTTCAGGGAAGAGGAGGCCAGGGAGAACGTAAGGGAGCCTAAGAGCCAGATCAGAGAGAGTAGACCTCTAGTCAGATTTGGAGCATATTTGGCATTAGTGACGAGTATCACAGATACTGAGCCACAAACATTTGCACAAGCAGTGGACTAGCAAGTCTGGAGAGAGGCCATGGTAGAGGAGTATGACTCCATTGTGCGCAACAATGTTTGGGAGGTGGTTCTGAGGCCAGTGGGGAAGTCAGTTGTGACTTCCAAGTGGTTGTACAAAACCAAATATGTTGCAGATGGCAGCATAGAGAAACACAAGGCCCGTTTGTGGCGCGAGGCTTCTCTCAGATAGAGGGAGTCGATTATGATGAGACATTCGCACCAGTTGTGAGATACACCTTGATCAAGAGCATTATTCCCATAGCGGCAAAGATGGGTTGGAGCATTCATCAGATGGATGTGAAGACCGCATTTCTGAATGGCTTTATAGATAAGGAGGTGTACATTGAGTAGCCACAGGGGTTTGAGGTGAGTGAGAGGGAGACTCATGTGTGCCTTTTGAGAAAGGCACTTTATGGTCTAAAGCAAGCTCCCCAAGCTTGGTATTCACGTATTGAGACATACTTGTTTCATATGGGCTTCGAGAAGAGCGATGTTGATCCTAACCTCTATTACATCATTAGAGGTGAAGACACGCTCATTCTCATTCTATATGTGGATGACTTGTTCATCACAAGAGCCGAGGATCTCATAGCTAAGTGCAAGCTGGTACTTGCATCGGAGTTTGAGGTAAGTGACATTGGGTTGATGCATTATTTTTTAGGTATGGAGGTATCACAGGAGGAGGGACACATATTTCTCAGGCAGTGGAAGTATGTTGCAGATATTCTAAGCAAATTTCAGATGGAGGACTGCAGAACTATGTCGACACCCATGGTTACCAACTGGAAGAAGGTTAATGCTTCAGATTCCCAGTCGGTAGATGCTACAGTTTATAGGCAGTTGATCGGTTCACTTATGTATTTGGTGAACACTAAACCAGATATATGTTTTGTCGTGAACACTCTTAGCCAACATATGGTAGAGCCAAGGAGTGTTCACTGGATTGGGGAACATGTGTTGAGGTACATTGCTGGGACAATTGATTTTGTCCTTGACTATATCAGAGGTGATGGGGTCAATTTGGTTGGCTACATCGACTCAGATTGGGTAGGATGTGCTACTGACAGGAAAAGCACCTCAGGGTGTTGCTTTGGTTTGGGATTAGGACTTGTTTCTTGGTTCAGCCGAAAGCAGAAGTCAGTTGCTTTGAGTTTCGTCGATGCAGAGTACATAGCGGCCAGTCAGGCCAGTTGTGAGGCCATTTGGCTTTGTAAGATGCTGGTAGGATTATTTTGTCAGGAGATGTCACTGACTGTCATACACTGTGATAATCAGAGTTGTATCAAACTCTCTGAGAATCCAGTTTTCCATGACCGGTCGAAGCACATTGAGATCAGATATCACTTCATCGAAGATTGGGTTCAGAGAGGCGCAGTGCAGTTAAAGTATATATCGACTGACGAGCAGATTGCAGACATCCTCACCAAGGTCCTGCTAAGGGACAAACATGTCTACTTCAGAGACAAGATGGACTTGGTGAGAAACACCTTCATCGGTAAGAGGGAATGTTGAGATTATGTACCTTGGAAGGTGTTTCCCATGTGTTTGTGAGCTCCTAAACACATGTGGGAAGTACTATGTACTTTGTGCCTTGTACTTTATGTCAAATGTCACTTTGACTTAGGAGATTTAAGTCAAAAGTGAAATTTGGTCATTTATGCCTAAAATGACTACTAAATCAATTCACTTTGTGGGTGAATTATGAGACATAAATTGAACTTTGGGAACTTAACCCAAAGTGGGTTTGAGAGTGAGATTATTATGGGATGATCTCAAACTTTGATTAGACTTGAGATGTGATTATCTCAACCATCTATTTTTTAGGTTTCCTTATGGAGGTTCAAGAGGGGCGCAAAGGAAGAGGAGCGCATTCACTAATTTGTTCACTTGGAGAGTTTGAGAGAGAGCATGAGCATGAGGTTTCAGGTATTGAAAGAGGCTAGCTTGGGCGCTTCCATCCATGGACATAGCCAGCATGCTTAGGGTCTCAGTTATTTAGTGGGGAGGTTATTGCTTGGAGGAGGGCGCATCATCAGCAGGGAGGATTTTCAGAGCTCAGATTGCAGTGAGGTCTATTTCAGAGGGAGGCTACTCATCAGTATCAGAGTACTGTGGAAAGGTTTCTTCATCAAAGCTTCTAATTGGCTTCTCGCTCCAGTTCAGTGGTCTTGTCAGCATTTATGAAGGGTGCACCATCCTAGGGCGCTCTTGCTTCATTTGGATCAAATTGTTATTGTATCAGGTTCATCTATATATTGTACTTGTTGTATTCCACCTTCCATTATCCCTATATATACACTTATATTTCAAACTGGTTTTCCCGAGGGGGGTTTATCCAAGGTCATGTTGACCAAAAATACCTATGTTCAATTTCATGTATGTGTAGAACTACTGTATTTTCAGTTGTAAAGATCTCTAGGTGCGTTACATTTATTTTGGTATGCATGTGCTAACCCTTGGTGACTAAAACTACATGCTAGGGCACCTAAATTGCTTATGTAACCATAACAAATCAGCAAAGAAGTTTCTGAACTGTTGGCTGTTACAAACAGCAACAAAACCTTCATTGACAATTGAAACTTAGAGCCAACTTGAGGTCAAAGACAGACCTAGTTGGCAGCTTGATAGGACCTGGAAAATCTTCAGTCTTGTGGTGAAGCAACTTGTAAGTACCTAGGCAGTCAAAATATTTCAAATCTCATGAATTCAAGGAATAATTATGTTTCACTTAGGACAAGGAGATTCTAGAAGAGAGAAAATGGTGCAATGTTTTGAGTTCAAGGTCGGTTAAGGAAGTTGGTGACCTGATGACAGGGAATCCAGCCACCGAAGCACCGGTGAACAGCAGCTATAACTATAATGGTCCTAGGGTAGAGAAATTCCTTGTTGGGTAAGTTCCAACCCACACGAAAGGTGTGACAATCTAGGCAGTCTCGGAGAGAGACAATGAAATAGACATGTCTGTGAAGGCACAGACTACCTGTAGCTGGAATTGTCTTTGGGTTCTTCTTGCACAGCTTAAGTGGAGGGCGATACCAATTCACTAAAATGCCACACATTGTTTCCAGACTCCAGTTGAGGATAGAGATCATGGACCAGGTGAAACAGTTGTAAATGATTAGGATATGCAACCTTGATCTAGGGTTTGGGCAATGGATTCTAAATACAGAGACATTGCTCCTACTTTTGCAAACTTATTGCTAAGGCACTCCTGTACCTTTATGCTTAGCAATGCTAAGACTACTCGAGGTCCAAGTCAATTAGTGATGATTCTCAAGAAGACAATTTACCATTTAGTCCAAGTCAATTAGTGATGATTCTCAAGAAGACAGTTTACCATTTAGAGTCTTTTAATGTCTCGGTATAAAAAACAAGAAAATACTTGGTGGAAGTTACAAAAGACRGAGAACCGTAAGATGATATGTTATAAATTCAGCAGTCTCATATTCAGCATCTTGGCTCATCCTTGGAGTACATTACCTAAAAGTCGTTCAATTAAGCTAGTGTATGCCCGAAGTCCATTCTTAGCATAGTATACCATGCAGCCTGTCAAATGGATACACCAAGGCTGGATACACCTACATGATATCAAACTGGTTGTAAATGCACTTCATTTGTGGTGCTGTGATGAACAAATTTCAACTTAACAAACTGTCGAGGTATTGATTTATAAAAGAAAAACCATCAGACTGTAGCCTAGAGGCAAGTTGGAGTGTGTGTCATAAAAACGACCCAGGTTCAAATCCTGGCAGGAAGGCTCTCGTCAAAGTAAAAAAGAGTAAAGCAGTGACAAGTGCAAAGTGCCTAAATTGTGAACTGTAAACATAAAGAAAAAAATGCAAGGACTTGTGTAAAAGAATATAATTACCAACCACTTCCAAGAAATAATAAACTAAGGACATTGCAGCAATGAAAATTTTTCCTTTTATCTGTTCAAGTCCCTGACCAGTTAGCGAGGATAATGTCAAGTTCGCGTTGTATAAACAGGATAAGGCTTAAGCCCTTATTGTTCCAATTATGGATTTGAAAATTCAAACTTGTATGCATTGGCAGATCATTGCCTGAATCTACGATTTGAGTTTGGTACAACAAGCCAGATATACTGTACCCCTTCACCACAATTCTTGTGCAATTGCCTCCCATCTATTCTTACCTCTGCAAACAGAATACATGTCATTGTAATTCATTCACCAGCTATTAATATTCAGATTTTAACATGAAAAGGTTCCATCATTGACTGGAAAGAGAACATCAAATTTACAATAGCTTTTTAATAAATTGGTGATCTTCAAAAACTTGGAAATGAACTGTTTTGTGCAGTGACGCCTCCCAGAGAAGTCAGAATATACAACGTGCTCAATTTCATTAAACTAAGTTCAGTAAGTTCCAAGTTCCCTCGAACATTGGTTCAGAAAACATGAGAATTCATTATGCTCATGCAAAAGGCTTAATATCCATGTAAGCTTTCACTGTTGGGCACTAACTACCACATCCATGTACATGGCTTTTAATGAAAACTGAAAGGGACAATACAGAATTTAATGAAATCAAATAGAAATGGCTTCTGTCACATCACAAAAAAATAAATGCTCCCCACTCGCAAATTACAATACTATTGTCGAACACAACTTGCTTTGAAACACAGCATCAGACATTAACTGTATATGCAAGTGTATACTAGTAAAAGCTCATTGCTAAGATTTAAAAAACATAAATCCAATCTGTCATGCCATGGCTTCCACAATAGCCAGGCTAACCAGTTAATTCAGATCTGATTGAAGAACCTTTAAAATGGTACAAGATTGTCTAACGTACAATTCACCCAAGTCCATAATGTCATGACCAAAAATAACAGTAAATGTATTAACAAATTTCATTCCATGTAATGTACATACTGCATACACCTGTTGCCTCAATCTCAAGAAAACAATGAGAGTGTAAGTTTCACAACTGCATCATTTTGATCTGATTGTTCAATGTCTTTTGTAACTTCCACCCAAGTATTTCCTTGTTTTCTATACTGAGGCATCGAAAGACTCAAAACAGGAGAACTGCCCTCCCTAGAATCATCATAAATTAACATAGACCTGGAAGTGCTAGCACCATCATCAAGCATAAAATTACAGGGATGCCTTTGCAATGAAGATTGCTCAAGTAGTGGCAATGTCTCTCTATTTAAAGTCCATTGCCCGTGCCCTTGTTCAAGGTTGAAGTCCCAGTCATTTTCAATGAATTCACCCCGCCCACAATCACCATTCTCAAAAGGAAACAATGGAAGGCATTTTAGTGAATTGGCATTAGCCAGCATAGAACTTGAACCAGCACACCAGTTTCTCACTTCTGGAATCACATGTTCTCCTTGTCCAGAGTGTGAAGCATTATCATTCCTTGAATTCATAGGATCTGAAATATTGGCCTGCATTGAAATATTGTTCTGTATAGGTACTTGACAAGTTGCTTCACCACAAGGCTTCTCATCTGAAAATTTGAGATTGCAGATATCTTCATTATTTAAATCACACAAAGGAGCATGGTCATCATCTGCTGAAGTCTCATTCGATTTAATCTTGGAAACTTTCTTTTTTACTTCCAGCAAGCAAATCTCAGACTTCATCAATTGTGCAGAATAATTTTCCCTGTTGTGTGATCTATCATGACCATCATTCACTGGGGCATTTGCTTTATAAAGAGTGTCTGTGATATCATTTTCTCCACTTTCAGAATCTTTATCTAATGATGGCTTCTTGTTCCTAGAATGTACAATAGAGGAATCCGAGTTGAACGACTTAACCTGTTGACAAGACAACAGATTCCCTGTAGCATCTTTCTTGCCATTTTCTCTTGAAGGTGAATAGGACTGTGTAGTTGATTCTGAATGTGAATTGCAATAGGAGAAACTGCTAGAATGTTTCTCATGCTCCTTGTCCCTCATGGTTCCTGAATACCTGCTATGATGTCTATGATGTCCACTATCCCTTGCTCCTCCATTTTGTCTCTCTGAATATTCTCTGTCTCCCTTCCTCGTATCTTGTTTTTCCCTACTACTGTTTCTACACTGCTCTCTCCTGTCTTCCTTTTCTCTGCTACAGCTCCTAACCCTGTCTCTTTTACTTTCAGTTTCTCTATTACTGGTTCTAGCCTTTTTCCTGGAATCTCCCATTTCTCTACTACTGCTTCTACCCCTCTCTCTCTTACTTTCCTTTTCTCTCTTACTGCTTTTATCCCCTTCTCTGTCGTCCCCCTTTTCTCTGTAACTGTGAATATTCCCTTCTCTCCTATCTTCTTTTCTCCTCCTACTACTATTATTGTAGAGCTCTTCTTTGAAACTTTTGCTTTTACACATCCAGGGTGAATTTCTAGTCCTGTCTACATTTGTGTTCATAGATGCAAGAGAACGAGAGCGTTTGAACTCACTGCTTCTATAAGCATGGTCTCTTTTAAGATGACTTCTGCTGCCATCTTTTGTTGATGACAAATAAGGCGAGTGTTGCCTGCTTTGCTTTATTTCATTCTGAAATTCAAGTTCAAGGTCAAGTTGGTCCTGCATAACCGAATCCCACATAAAATCATATTCTAAATTTCAGTTTTCTGGGAACACATGCCTTAAAATTCCTTTAAAGTTTAAACATACTCAAGCAATTCAGTTAAAATTGTACCCTACAAAATTAATCATCGTTACCTGAAGTTTCTCTGGTACCAGATGTTTGAGTGGACGAACTGAAGATGGCAGAAGAGATTTCTTGGCAGCAAGCTCAAAACTGGGTGGAGAATCTGAAGAGGAGAGTGAGTGATTCCCAGACACAGGTGGGTATTCTGAATTRCACCGGAGAGGTTTCATGGCAGCAGCCTCAACAGAAGGTGGGTGGTCTGAAGACGAAGGGGGATGATTAATAGGTGCAAAAGAACAAGATCGATTGAATTTTCTGCTCYCATAAGCATGGTCTGTTTTAAGATGACTTTTGTTGTCATCTTCTCTTGTTGAAAAATAAGCTGAACATTGTTTGCTTGTTCGTATTTCATTCTGTATTTCAGGTTCAAGGTCGTTTTTGTCCTGCATCATGTAATCCTACATTCAATTATATTCTACATCATATAACCTTTCCTGGGGATGCACACCCTAAAATTCCTTTAAACATGCCTGAACAATTCAGTTAAAATTGTGAACCTACAAAATTAATCATCATTACCTGAAGGTGCTCAGATACCAGATGTTCAACTGAATGAACTGAAGAGGGCAGCAGAGATTGCTTGGCAGCAAGCTCAAAACTGGGTGGATAATCTGAAGAGGAGAATGAACGAATCCCAGAAGCATGCTCAGAAACAGGAGAGATTTGTGTAGAAGGCAAAGAATGCTTCTCGGCAGTAGGCTYACTACCAGGTGGATGATCTGAAAAGGGCAAGGAATGTTTCCCAAAAGAAGGCTCCAAACCTGGAGGGTATTCTGAATTAGATAGGGGAGGCTTCATAGCAACAGGCTCAGCAGCAGTTGGATGGTCTGAAGATGAAAGGGGACAATGGATAGACGCAAAAGAATAAGAGCATTTTAACTCTCTGCTCTCATGAGCATGGTCTGCTTTAGTATGACTTCTACTGTTGTCATCTTCTCTTGATGACAAATAAGCTGAACATTGCCTGCTTGGTTGTATTTCATACTGAACTTCAGGTTGAGGGTCAAGTTTATCCTTCATCACCGAATCCTACATTAAATTATAACATATTCTTCATCATTTTACATTTTCTGAAAACGCATACCTTAAATTTATTTTAAGGTATCCTAGCAATTCAGTGAAAATTGTACACCTACAAAATTAATCATCATTACCTGCAGCTGTACAGATACCAGATGTTCAAGTGTGTGGACTGAAGAGGACAGCAGAGAATTCTTGGCAGCAAGCTTAAAACTGGGTGGACAATCTGAAGAGGAGAGTGAACAATTCCTGGAAGCAGGCTTAAAACTGGGTGAGCAATGTGTAGAAGACAGAGGATGTTTCTCAGCAGCAGGCTCACTACCAAGTGGGTGATCTGAAGAGGGCTGGGAAYGAKTCCCAAAAGCAGGCTCACAACCAGGTGGGTATTCTGAAATAGATGGGGGAGGCTTCATAGCAACAGGCTCAACAGCGGGTGGGTGGTCTGAAGATGAAAGGGGACGATGGATAGATGCAAGAGAATGAAAGCCYTTGTACTCTCTGCTCTCAGAAGCGTGGTCTGCTTTAATATGACTTCTGCTGTCATTTTCTCTTGATGACAAATAAGCTGAACATTGCCTGTTTGGCTGTATTTTATGCTGAACTTCAGGTTGAAGGTCAACTTTGTCCTTCACCACCGAATCCTACATTAAATTTAATATATTCTAAATCATTTCACTTTTTCTGAGAATACATACCTTAAAATTCCTTTAATGTATCCAAGCAATTCGGTTAAAACTGTAAACCTATAAAATTAATCATCATTACCTGGAGTGGTACAGACACCAGATGTTTGGGTGGATGAACTGAAGAGGGCAGCCGAGAATTCTCGGCAGAAAACTCAAAACCCGGTAGACAATCTGAAGAGGAGAATGAACGACTCCGAGAAGCAGTCTCAAAACTGGGTGAACAATGTGTAGAAGACAGAGGACGCTTCTCCGCTGCAGGCTCACTTCCAGGTGGGCGATCCGAAGAGGACAGGGAATGATTCCCAATAGCAGGCTCACAACCAGGTGGGTATTCTGAAATAGACAGTGGAGGTTTCATAGCAACAGGCTCAACAGCAGGTGGGTGGTCTGAATATGAAAGAGGATGATGGATAGATGCAAGAGAATGAGAGCATTTGAACTCTCTGCTCTCATAAGCATGTTCTGCTTTAATATGAACTCTACTGCTGCCATCTTCCCTTGATGACAAATAAGTTGAACGTTGCCTGCTTGGCTGTATTTCAGACTGAACTTCAGGTTGAGGATCAAGTTTTTCATTCACCACCAAATCCTACATTAAATTATAATATATTCTACATCATTTCACTTTTCCTAAGAATACACACCTTGAAATTCCTTTTAATGTATCCAAGCAATTCAGTTAAAATTCTAGACCCAGAAAATTAATCATCATTACCTGGAGCTGCTCAGATACCAGATGTTTGAGTGGATAAACTGAAGAGGGCTGCAGAGATTTATCAGCAGCAAGCTCAAAACTGGGTCGACAATCTGAATACGTCAGTGAACGATTCCCAGAAGCAGGATGAAAACCAGGTGAGCATTGTATAGAAGACAAAAGGTGCTTCTTAGTAGTAGGCTCACTACCAGGCAGACGATATGAAGAGGACAGGGAATGATTCCCAGAAGCAGGCTCAAAACCAGGTGGATATTCTGAATAAGACAGGGGAGGTTTCATAGCATCAGGCTCAACAGCAAGGTGGTGGCATTCTGAAGGAGTCAGGGGAGGCATCACAGGAGCTGGCTCAATACCAGGTCGGCAATCTGAAGAGGACGGGGTATGTTTCAAAGAGGGATGAAAACTAGGTCTGCAATTTGACAAAGTCAGGTGAGGCTTTGCAGAAGCAGGCTTAGTACCAGGCAGATGATCTGAAGAGAACAGGATTTGATTTGAAAAAGTAGCCTTAAAACCAGGTGGGCATTCTAAAGAAGATGGGGGAGACTTCAAGATAGCATGTTGAGTACAAGGTAGATGATTTAAAGCAACACGAGGAGGATTTCTAGTGGCAGGGCCAAAAACAGGTTGAAAGTTTCTATAAGATGGCAGAAACTTAACAGGGGCAGGCTGTAAACCAGGTGGAAACACCATCGATTCCAGTCCCGTRCTAGGCAGACAATTCCGACCTTGTGAAAAAGATCCAGGTAACAAATTCTTATTTGGCAACTCTTTTCCCTCTRGCAACCTAAATCCAGGTGTTATTTCCCTTTCTTGCAGTTTTTCAGGAAGCCGAAAGATGCTGCTGTTCTCACGCATGGCCTCAGTAGACTTTCCAGAGCTATTCCTGGAAATACCTGGTGAATGATCAAAACCAGGYGGTAGCTCAGGCCCTGGAGGAAGGACTAACTTAGAATTCTCACAGTGACTCAAGATAGGTTTTGAACTTGATGAAAAAGATGGCTGGGAAGCATTATTCGCGATCACATGAGCTAGTTGAGATAATGGTCTCGGTGCTGGTCTTTCTGCCATCCCAATTTCTCTTCCCCCTTCCATATCAACATCCATATCTTCTTCCCCTTCACTATAACCACTGTTTTCCGCGCATGTCTGTTCCCTAGGTAACATATCATTATTTTTTGCCAGAAGTGAACTTACACCAGCCTGCAGAACCTCACTGCCCACATAATTGCAATCTGGAAACGATCCCTGTGGATCAGCCGAAGCAATCCCACTTCGAAATACCCCCCAAAGATACATCTGTCCACTGAATCCTGAACATGAATAATTATTTATAGTATCATAAATCATGACATACAATGGATCAATCTACAAGATACGCAGAAACTTGGGATATTACCTAGGGAAAATCATCTTTACCAAGAATAAACAAATAGCACTGATGCCATAGAAGCAACTTGTCATGGATTGAGGAACATACATAAGATTTCATGGAGAGAAAAAGCAAACAAAAAGTCAAAAAAGTTAGAATTTTACCTTACTTGTAACTCACTCCTCTCACTTTATAAAAGAAAAGAGGGGCACATCACTTTGTTATTAACAAGAAGAAGATAGAGGAGAAAGCATAAAGAGAATGTAACCTCTTGTTGTGTGATTCTTCATTTGGGTTGATGTAGCTTTTGGAGAATGTAGTGAAGCTAGGGCTTGCTAGTGATTAGCATGTGGTGTCGTGGCTAGGGTTTGCTGAAAGAATTTTACATTTCCATCTTGGGATGAGTGGAATTGTTACTGAATTGTCATGACAAAAAGTCAAAATGTTAGGGTTATGGTTTCATCTGACTTGTAAGTTGTAACTAACTCCTCTTACTCT
>JASDQU011310412.1:2434-15903 GCA_032191745.1 Picea mariana
CTGATACCATGTTCGACAACATAGGTATTCCAACAGAGGAAGAACACCTCAATGACCACTCACATAACCAGATCAAAGATCAACACACCAATGTTTTCACGTGGTAAAACCCTTACGAGGAAGCATCCACGGCCCCAACCAACGTGGCCACTTGGAGCAGTTTATTAATGCAAAGAAAAAGATTACAGAAAGATTTTACAAGAGAGTTTCTCACAATTGATCATCGGCAGATGACCTTCCATGTTCTTTAAATAGAGATCATGGACCAATTGGGTGTTAATCCATGGATCAATGGTCGTTAAGATCGAGGAGAGTATGAACCGTTGGATCACTCTATGTCAGGAACATATCGTGACCGTTGGATTTCCTAACTACAAATGCATACTAATGCATACTAAAGAAACACACTTTTACCTAACAACATATTAGACCAAGTGGATCTTAACTAACTCCTAAGTGTCTAAATATTCTAACAAGTGATTTGTGTCACTACGCTTTGTTCACTTGGGCATTGGGTTGTTGTCTCTATTAATGGTCGCATAGTGGGTTATATTGCTTCTTCTCGGACCTGTTTGCACCTCAATGTTGTAGTTGGTTGACTAGAGATCCACGAGGGTTATACCCTGCGTGTGTTAAATATCATTACCAGGCCAAATTAGAGCTTTTATCCTCTATGCATAGCCTCTCTTGTCACAGGATTTGTCACCCTTTCCATGAAATAAATTTTGGTTTTCTCTATGTATGCATAGTTGGTCTCAAAGGTTTTCACCATTTAGAGGAGTCGACTCTAGCCTCCCTGTGTTGGTCCCCAAAACAAACCCTTGACTCCTCAAGTCTGAGGGTTGATAGAGAAGACTGTTGTGGCCTATCGGGTTTACTATTAATTGTTATGGATTGGTGTGTATTGTTGACAGAGTTGATTACTGGCTCGCCCCGTTGGTTGTGTGACAATGGTGTTGGTTTTGGTATCTAGTTATTGCATTTTTATTATAATTCAATGGATAAGCTCAGCATTGAAATTGGTTGATTGAAGATTGGGGTTGAGGCATAGTCATTGTCTTCTGCATTGAAGTTATCGAAATGTTAACTCAACATTAGTTCACAATTGGTTAATGATGTTTTGGTCGTGATGCATTTGTATGCATGGTGTTCCTACACCATGAGTAAATGATTACCACAACTATGTTTATTTTTTGGGGGGGGCACATGGTTATTGCAACGAGGATGACTATGGAATTTCCATCCACTCTATACGTTATGGTTATTTCATTGCGTCATCAAGGATGGGCACAAGTTTTTACACAGTATGATTTTGTTATAGTTTGATTAATTTGAGCAATATTGTTGTTGCCTCCTTGTATTAGATTGATAGCTCGACACGATGGGTTGAGTGAATGGTACTGTGACTGTGTGTTTTAAAATTTTCAAATGGGAATGTTGCATCGTGGTAATTATGGCATGGTTATTCTTTGTACTTGTTATCGATATTATTTGATTGCACCATTAGAGAAGGTCATGGTTTTAAACATGGCCTTGTTGCATTTAGATCGACTTGTGTTATGAGATTGGGCATGTTGTTGCTGCTTCATGGTATTCGATGGATAGCCCAGAATTTTTGAATGTTTAGAGTCAAAGAAAATGGGACTTGTACAGTGACATAAATAAACTTACGTTTTGTTGATTGGTTGTTTATTTCACAACATAGTATGAGTTGAAGTGGTGATTTTTATCAGTGTGTTTAGTTGGCAAGACAGGATATTTTATGAATCATTGTGTTGACTGTCCACTATGTATGTTAAATAATTATCATGCATTTTAACAGTGATAGGAACGGGTGTTGTGGCAGTATAACCTCATTGCAATTTAATTATTAAATTAATTAAGAGACATAATCAAGCACTATTTTTATGTCTACATTTGATGATTAAAATGGTTGGCAGTGGTTGATGAGCAGAATGGAAGTAATTGACTATGTGTTCATTTGGAAATTTATCAAATGTTAAATGGATAATCAAGAAAAATAGAGCTCCCTTACAGATTGTTGTAGAATTCATACTGTCTTGTTTTATGACACTTTGTTAATTATTTGATTATGAACACTGAACTAGTTAATGCATAGAGTTGTGTGAACTATGCACATTAGTTGTTAATTGGGTCACAATGGTAATTTGGTTGGTGCATTTCCTTTTATAGAATGGTTATATGGATTACTTAATTAATTTTATGAACAGTGCCTGCTCTCTTTACCCATCATTATTTCTCTTTTCTCTAATTACAACCCCATCGCCTTCCCACATTCATTTTTCACTCCCTATTCTAAAATTGATTACAGTCAAGAAGAATTCTGTATTGAAGCAGTTGGAAGCTACATTGTCTTGGTTGGATTACAGTGAATGTTTTCTTTGGTTTTCATTATAGATGATTGTTGTTGTCTTTGAGCAGTAAATTTCTTCTTTTCCCCCCTCATTATATCATGTTTCGCTCAATAAAAACCCCTCGCATATCCCAGAACCCTTTGTTCACCCCTTGCTCATTGACAAATAGTTTAACAATTTGTATGGATTGGATTGCATGAGTCTGATATGTTGCTGAGCCAAAATCTAGTTCATATTTTTAAAGAGTTGTCATGTATGGTTATTTAAAATACTATTTGTTAATCAATCATGCATGCAGGAATGAGTTTTTTTAGCCGAGGTAGCCATGGAAGAGGCAACAGAGGGAGAGGTAATTGGAATAGAGGCCCAAGAAGTCCAAGGTTCTCCATACATTTTGACGCTGACTCACAAGAGTTAGGCCAATTGTTTTAGGCTGGATATTTCAATTGGATTGGGAAATGAGTGGTCCAACCTAGGTATGAAAGGCCTCCCTTCAAAGTTTCTCAAGCCCCCAGTATTCCTGTGCCCCCTCATGTCTCATTGCAACCCGAGGTTCCCAAAAATGATAAATGGAAAGAGATTTTCCACCAGGTAGTCTCCCAACATCGAGGCTGGCCCAATTTGTCTTTCCATGCTCCTCTGCCTAACAATCAGATTGTCCAAGATGCCCCTGACCACTTTCTAGTGTAGTCCTCCCATGCTAGCAAAATATTGAAAACGGAGGCCCACCATGCCCCTGACAAAGGAAAATTCATTGCTGCCCCTTCCTCGCCCTCCAATGGATCTAACAAATCCGTGTCTTCCCAGATGCATTTGAGGGATGATTGTTCTCATGTGATCAGAGAGATTAGGCCTAAAGGATCAACACAACCAAGGAAAATTCAGGAAAATCGAAGGGTGACAGTAGTGTTGGCACAAGGGCAGACCCAGTGTTCAACACTACAACAACGCACCAACAAAACCCTAACTACCGGCCATTTCGACAACAGCTGCGAAGCAGATGAAGTCTCACCTGAGGTAGAGGCAGGGTTGGTTGCATGAATTAGGTGTCTACAACCTTAGCTGGGACACAACTCTATGATTGTAATACTTAACACAACACTTAGCACCAACAGTTCATCAGTATTCCACCAATATCTACTGCGCATATAGAACAAAGCATCACATCATTCACTCAGATCTTATGTATTTAAGCACTTTATCATAAAGAGGTAGGTCCAATCTAGCAGATCAAGCACTAAGCACACTCACATAGGTCAAATCTAACATTCGTACACATCATTAGCATAAAGCATAAGCAAGTTTATCTATCTATATCAAAGCACTTGGCAAGAGAAGACGTTAACACATCAAGATAAAGAACAAAGCAAAACAACACAACGTTTATGTGGTTCACCCCCACCCTGGGGATACATCCACCAACTCTTCTTATTTATTTTCTTCAGTCAGATGGTTACAAGCACAAAGCCATCAAAACCCTAATTTGCCTAGGATAGGAGATCTGCGCACACCTCGCTAGATCCTCCTTCCCCGAGCTAGGTTACAACACTAATCCTTCTATAGTCACTCACACTTAGCTCTGCAAGCCTCACATAGGATGCACAGAGAACTTACAATTCTACCATCACATAGATCTAGCACTTAGCCCAATATCACACAGATATATCGATCTCCCTCCTCCTACATATCTTAGACATCTATTTATACATTACAAAATAGGCCTAAACATGGGTAAACCCATGGGCTGACATCCCATGCCCGTTACATATCCTCAAATCCAAAAAAGGAACCAAAAAGGGGTCGAGATCCTATGATCTCTGCTTCGTCTTGTGCTCCTCCTTCGACAGGCTGTCAAAGTCCCAAAATAGGTAAAACATGACCAGATCCCTCAAAAATTGGTCAAGGGCCAACAGGCCCCCAAAACTCACCTGTGACTCGTCCCGAGTCACTTTGGTTTGGGTAGTTCTACTTCAAAATCCTCGAGCTTGGATCAAGCTACTTGGACTTGCTGCTGTGCTACGACCTCTTGCTCAACAAACTCCTTAATGACTACTGTTGGCATTCGAAAGTCACTCCTGGATTGCTAGCAGGAGCAGAGCCCGAAGCCCATCAGTTTTAATGTCACAATTTACTTTAAAGGGTGATCAAACGGAGGAAAGCTCAGAACAACAGCATATCAGCTCAGAAACCAGACCAGGCATGCATGAAAGAGTGAGGTCTTGATAAACTCCAAATAGTGAGTTGTAGTAAAAGGGTGAGTAGGTGGAAGACTTACTCAAGAAGGGCGCAATGGTCTATCACAGACATCAGGTATGTAACAGACTGAGAAATAAATGTATTCAAACACAAAATCCTTTTATATTCAAACACAAATACCAGAGAATACAAAGATGTCGCAACAAATCCTTTATCGCAACAAGATTGTTAAGTCCACGTGAATCCTTCAAATGTGAACCCTCCAGCAAAAGACGACAAAAAGATGGAAAATAGAGAGAATTGTTTGTTATAAACCAAGAAATATCAAACACAGAGGCATAACCAGGAAACTAGAGTATTGCTGAAACTTTACAGTCGTTAGCTTAGCTCTACCATCGATAGATACAAAAATAGCAAAAATGCCTACATATACTCAAAACCACAACAGCAACAAGATCGAGACAATGCATTGAAGGCTTTGTGTTTGCATGGCTTCTGACACTCTGCAACCACAATCTTTGAATAATCGTGCAACTTGTGGCAGATGCGATAGATTTTCTGACAGTTACATCGGCGAATTGACGTGATTTTAATTCGTTGCAGGACGTTCCCATTATGGCGGAGACGATGTCTAACCACCCCCAACCGCTTCAATAACTGCTTCTTGGGATTGATAACGGCCTAGCCAACTCATCATCTCGGGATAGGGAAGACTTCTCGCGCTGCCACCTGGAACAACTGAATAGCCTGAAGGACGGACATGAGGGCCAGCGCGGAGGACGCGGGGCATGGTAGGAGTGATGACAGAGAGGGGTGACAGAGGATGCTCCAGGGCGGAAGGCATCCAGGTAGGTGGGGAGAAAACGGGAGAAACGGGCTCGCCTCTGGGTGAGAAACTGATGTGGAAAGGAACGGAACGCGTGGCGGGAAATGAACGGATGATGGGAAGAAAGGATAACCATGCAGACCAAAGAGGAGAGGTGAGTGGACGACACATGGTAGTAGGGGAAAGGCGGAAGGAAGAATGAAATGACAGGAGGAGGGACCACACTGGTTAATCATATGGCAGTTAAGGAGAGCGGGGCTACACGAGCGCCGTTGATCAGCGCGTCTCGATCGTGGCCGTCGGAGAGCTGCACATGGGATTTTGGACCCCCCCGCTCCACTTAAAGGTAGAAAGGTGGGGGGGGTCTGAAATGGTATTCAGTGCCGTTGATTTGGGTGCGCTCATCTGGACTTTCGGAGAGGTGCGTCCCCGATCTCGGACCCCCCCCCTGCTTAAAGATCAAAAGGCAAGGGGGGTCCGAAATTTGCTGTGCGCCGTCGATCTGGGCGCGCAAATATGGACCGCCCGGTCTTGCTTGCTGCTTACCACGGGCGCGTTATCGCCTGAAACTTTGGACAAGTGGGTTTTAACCCATTCTTTTGATATCTAAACCCCTTAGCAGGAAATATCGCTAACATTTGGCTCCATGGGGGATAGAGTCATCCCTGTGATGCTCTAAGAACTCTTTTGCAGACTTAGTGCCTTCATTGTTGGGCTATGGAGTCATTTATTGGTCCGGAAAACAAAACAAAAACAATAGAAATATTTACAAAACAAAAATGAAACGAGCCGGCTGCGGCTCACATAAAACATTTCTTTAAGAAATGCCCATTGACTGGGCCACTGAAAACTTCATCGCCTTCCAGATCCTGCAACCTGTAAGTGTTATTGGAAAATACTTCAAGGATCTTGAAAGGCCCAAACCAGAGGGCATCAAATTTACTGTGTTTTCCCTTCTCCTACCTAGGTGCATCCCACTTGAGCACCAGGTCTCCCTGCTCAAACTCTTTCTTCTTGCTTTTCCTGTCAAAAGCTTGTTTGATCTTTTGCTGACGATGGTAAGCTTTGTCCAGGACCTGCTCTCTGATCTGCTGCACCTCCACCATCTGATGAATTCTTCTGAGCACATGGTTAGGTTCCCCTTCAAAGTCTTGGAGGATATTTTCCATAGGCAAGGCAAGTTGAGTGGGGAAGATGGCCCCAATCCCATACACAAGCTGGAAGGGTGAGAGACCCAGGGATTTCTTTGTTGTCACTCGATCGGCCCAAAGTGAAAATTTGAGCTTTGAGTCCCAGGCCCTTTTATTATCCTCTAATAACTTTTTGATAAGCTTGATTAGAATTTTATTAGAGGACTCTACCAGTCCATTTCCCTGAGGATAGTAGGGAGTGGAGTGAATCAGTGAAATCCCAAACTGCTCACAAAATTTGATCAGAGGCTCAGACCGAAATGGGGAAGCATTGTCAGTGACAATTTTGCTAGGGCTGCCGAACCTAGCTATGATGTCTTCCAGGAAGCTGATGATTACTTTGTGTGAAGTGCTTCTGGTAGGAACAACTTCTATCCATTTAGTGAAGTAGTCAGTTGCTGTCAAAATCCATCAGTGCTGACCACTTGAGGGAGGATGAATTTCGCCGATGAAGTCCAATCCCCACTGCTGAAAGGGCGCTGAGACCACTACAGGCTTCAATGGCAGGGATTTGAGTTGCTTCTTTCCTGAGAATTTCTGACATTTGATGCAAGCTCTAACTTCCCTGCAAACATCTGGAAATAAGGTGGGCCAGTAGTACCCAGCTCGGAGGATCCTGTGAGCTGTGGTCTTCCAAAAATAATGGCCTCCGCAGAGACCGCTGTGAAAATCATTCATAACCTTCTGGGCCTGTTGCTGGTCCAGACACACTAGTAATATCCCCTGGGGGTCTCTCCAGTACAAGGCTCGATCAATAAGGCAATATCTGACAGCTTTGAGCTTCAAAGCTCTTGCCTTGCTTTTTTCCATCCCATCAGGGGGTCTCAGCTCCTGTAGGAAATACAAGATATCTTTGTACCAGGGGCATGCTGATAGTGGCACAATGCTTTGGAAATCTATGTTGGATGGTTCAGGCTGCTCATTGATCAAATTGATTTCCAAGGCGTTATAATTGGATTCGGCCAGGAGCTTGGCCAAACCCTGCCCCTTTATTAGCTTGGTGGGCTTAATTTTCAGGTCAAATTCTAGGATCTTGGCGATCCATTTACCCCTTTTTCCGTCTATGTCAGTTTGTATAAGGATGTCCTTCACAGAGGTTGAAGGGACATATGAAATGACCTTTGAGTGTAAGACATAGACCCTGAAAGCCTTGAGAACTTTCACCAAGGCATAAGCCTGCTTCTCCATGATTTCTTACCGGAGCTCTGCATCTCTCAGTGCCTTGCTAAAGAAGGCAATAGGCTGCTCTTGCCCTTGATCGTTCTTCTGCAACAGAACCGCTGCTACTGTATCAAAAGAAGCATAAGAAAATATTATAAAATCTTTAAAATAATCTGGGCTAATCAACACAGGAGTCTTGGTCAATGCTTTCTTTATCTGGTCAAAAGACTTCCTGGGCTCAGCAGTCCATTTTATTTCATGGCCCTTCCTGAGCATGGCTGTGATATGTTTCACCAATTCAGCAAAATTTGAAACAAACCTCCTCAGGAAATTAATTCTTCCTAAAAATGCTTGGACCTCCCTCTTGGATCTGGGAAGTGGCAGGGCCTGGATTGCCTCTACCCTGTCAGGATCAATTCTCACTCCCACTGCTGAGACTATATGGCCTAATAGCTTCCCTTCTTGCATGGAAAACAATGTTTTTTTGGGATTTAGGGAAAGGCCAAACTTGCGACACTTCAGGAAAACCTTCTTTAAGTGGCAATGGTGCTCGAAGTCAGTCTTGGAGAAGACCGTTATATCATCTAAATAAATAACCACGAACTTATCTTTTTCCCCGATGAAGGCTATGTCCATGGCTCACTGAAATGTTTCTCCCACGTTCATCAGCCCAAATGGCATCTTGGCATACATAAATGTGCCCCAAGGAGTGGTGAAGGCTGTCTTTTCCCTGTCCTCGGGCATGACTGATATCTGGTTATAGCCAGAAAAGCCATCGATCATAGATATCATGGATGCACCGGTGACTCTCTGCAATATATGTTCCATGTTGGGCAGAGGGTAATTGTCCTTCCTTGAAATCCTGTTCAGGTTCCTGAAATCGACGCAGAGTCTGATTTCTTCGCTCTTCTTTCTTACTGGGACCATATTGGCTACCCAGCTGGAGTATCTCAAGGGGACTATGATTTGGGCATCCAACAGCTTTTTTACCTCCCTCTCCATGACAGGCAGCAACGTAGGATTTATCTGTCTCAGCTTCTGCCTGAAGGGTTTAGCCTCCTCTTTCAGTGGGATCTTATGCTCGATGACTGACATGTCATATGTCTTGAGGTCTTCGTAGGTCCATGCGAACACGTCAGCAAACTCTGTCAGCAACTTAGTATATCCGATCCTCTGCTCCTCAGTCAGGCTCTTTGACAGCTTGACCAATTTGGGCTCCTCTGGTGTGCCTGAGTTGCATTCAGCTGTATCAGCATCATCGCCTGAGATTCTTCCCTTTACTGCCACATCATTCCTATCGAACATCCTTTCTAATGGGACCAGCCCTCTTGGCATATGATTGCTCGACAATTGAATGATCTGATGGTCAACAAATTCATTCAACAACTCCCCAGGATGGTGATCAGGTCCCTCGTCAGGGTCCTCATCTATATGCAATGCAGAGAAGTTGTCGATGGATTGGAGTAATTTCTCAATCTCTTGATCATCTTCAAATACCTTCCAATGTTTGACATTGTCTGGCACGGAAGGTCTATATCTTATTTCTACCTCCGATCTGTCAGCGAGCAACGCAGGAGCTTCGAACAGACTAGCTGAGAAGGATTGAAAGTCGGCTGGAGCATTTTCTTCCTAGGGAATGAAAGAGATGTTAAAAGCTAGGAATAAACTATCAATTATATCCCATACCTCGTTCCTGTAATTATTGAGGTGAGGGTGCTTGGTCTGATAGACGTTTTTGACCTGCTGGACTATTAATTCTGCATCCCCGAAGACAACCATCTCCCTGATTTCCATTTCCTTTGCAGCCCTTAATCCCAGAACCAGAGCTTCATATTCTACTACATTGTTGGTGACTTCAAATTCCAGCTTGTATGACAGTGATATGGTTTCCTGAGAAGGAGATTTGAACACCACCCCGACACCTGCACCTATATTGGAAGAAGCTCCATCAAAGAACATCTTCCAAACAGAGGTAGTTGGGTAGGGCATCCCCTACTCAAGATTGAGCTGCTTTCTGATATGCAAAGGGGTCTCAGGCTCATCAGTGACCTGCAATAGGCTAGATCCTAAGTCAGTGTCTAAGGCATAGATTGGATGATTTGTGGGGTTTTCTTCATCACTGACAATGTAGGCTAGCTGGGCTTCTCTCTACAATCTCCTATGTTCTCCTCCAAAGACTGGAATGGTGGCATACGTGAGGTCCATCTGCATCGTTCCTCCAAGTCTCTTAATCCAAGATCTTGACAACAACATGCCAAACTTGGGGGGAACATCATCTACCACTATATCCATGACCATACTTTTCATGGGTAGCTGAAACAAGGAAACTGCCAGGTCCTTGATGACTCCCAAACATTGTACCCTCCTAGAGTCAAAGGAATAGAGGTCATCATAGGCTCTGGTGACTTCTAATCCTAGTTCTTCCATGACGGCTTTAGGCATGAGGTTGTGGGAGGCTCCTGAATCCATTAAGCAATTATGTAGTACTTTGTCATGTATATTCAGGAAAGTGTAGAAGGGAGGTGATGAGTCATCTCTATCTTCTACCATGGGACCTAGGACCACTGTAGGCCTTTCATCTTGGAGATTTATGCAGTCTGTGGAAGGGCCAGAGGCTTCAGATTTCAACAGGTCAGAGAAACGTTTTTTGAATTCCCCATGTTTGATTAATTTAGTGAGGGGCACAGGAATTCTGATCTTTTGAATTTCATGCTCGAAATTAAAGGAAGATATAAGCTTTGGAATTTATCTAATCTCAGGAGCATGATTTTGAATGATAGGGAAGCAAGGTTGGGCCTTCTTACCTCTGGGGTTGTCTGCTGCCTCGTCAGTGGGCTTCTCTTCTCTAGTGGATGACTCAGGAACATCATGGGCTGTCGCCCACTTGTCTGATCTCAGGTTATACCTGCCCCGGCCACCGCTAGCTTTCTCTGCTTTGCTGAGTTCGTTGAGCTGACCATCCATGAGAGACTCCTCATATGCTGATTTGGTCAGATGAGGGAAAGGGGGAGTGACTTCTAAACTTTGAATCTTTGGCTCAGGTTCGTCCACCTCTCCTTGTTCTTCATCAGCCATGAAATTGTTCTGGAAGGGATCCTGAATTCTTTGGTCATCTCTGTCTCTTTCCTTCTCTTTGTGCATATTGGGAAGAGCAAAATTGTTTGACCTTCTGAAACCTCCTTTATTCTCTGTGTTCTGAGGGCCCTTATACATCTGCCTTCTTTCCACCTTCAATATTTCCACTTCTTCTTTAAGAAAGTTCATTACTTGCGCCAGCTCGCTTACTTGAGGGTGGGACAATGATGGGCCAGAGGTGTTAGAGTCAGAAGTCGAGGCTTCTGAATTTCCTTTTCTTCTATCTGCGTTGGTTTGGTTCCTCAATCTGTCTGCTGCTAGTATATTAGATTCCACCTCTATAGATGCATCTTGCATCTGAGCTAAAGAGGTGGCTCTCCTTTCTCTTAATATAAGACATAAATCAGGGTCAAATGCACTAGCATATGAAATTTGAGCAGAGGCTTCAGAAGGTTTTATCTCTGCAGGAATCTTGTTATACATTTTATTGAATCTTTTGGAGAAGTCAGAGACAGACTCTCCTTCCTGCTTCTTCAGGGACCCAAACTCAGTCATGTAATATATATAATATTTTCTATCCCCCCATTGTCTCAGGAAAACATTATCCAGAGCTTCAATACCAGCAATAGATCCAGGGGCCAGCCCCCTGAACCACTTTCTAACCTCACCATCGAGGCTCTGGACAAAAACTCTCATCCAAACATCTTCATTCTCAATATTCAGGTTGTCAGCATAGCTATAAAAGGCAGCTAGGTGCTCCTCAGCAGTCACATCTCCCTCACCACTAAACTTGGGCATGTATTTCAAATAGTCTCTAGCAGGGAGAGGGTTCAAAGGCTGAGGAAGAATCAAAGGAGCATATCTAGCAGCGACTATGGCATCCATTCTGTTCGGAGGGGGATTAACACCAGCCATAGGGATGTTGAGTGGAGGAGAACCCGGGGGAGATGGAGTGCGAACATGTGAGGAAGGAAGAGAGGTCCTTACGGGGGATGACGGGGAAAACAGAGAGAAGTCTAAGGGACCTGAGTGTACAGGTGGCTTTCTCTGTGCAGCAGTAGAAATTAAAGGAGGAGTAGTAAAACCTCCTGAGAGGGGAGTGAGAAGGATCTCTCCCTCTGATACTAGACCAGGAGGGGAAAACTCAGCAGGAACACTCCCAAAGTTCAGAAAACGGGAAACTTCAGANTCCTTCGCAACTCTCTTTCCCTTTCTGCGCACTGCTTCCAAGTCTGCTTCTGGAGTGGCCAAAGGAAAATGTGGATTTGACCTCGTATGTCTGCCTCTCGAAGCCACAGTTGATAGAACAGGTTCTCCCCATCGGAGTCGCCAGGTGCACAGTAGCAATCTTCAAGTTCTGATATCTGATGCACCTTCAGAAATCAGTTTGTCGTTGTCGTTCTGCCCAGGGAAAATCTTCAACTTCATCCCCGGCAACGGCGCCAGAAATGTTGGTGTTCGGAAGTCACTCCTGGATTGCTAGCAGGAGCAGAGCCTGAAGCCCATCGGTTTTAATGTCACAATTTACTTTAAAGGGTGATCAAACGGAGGAAAGATCATAACGGTAGCATATCAGCTCAGAAACCAGACCAGGCATGCATGAAAGAGTGAGGTCTTGATAAAATCCAAACAGTGAGTTGTAGTAAAAGGGTGAGTAGGTGGAAGACTTACGCAAGAAGGGCGCAATGGTCTATCACAGACATCAAGTATGTAACAGACTGAGAAAGAAATGTATTCAAACACAAAATCCTTTTATATTCAAACACAAATACCAGAGAATACAAAGATGTCGCAACAAATCCTTTATCGCAACAAGATTGTTAAGTCCACGTGAATCCTTCAACTGTGAACCCTCCAGCAAAAGACGACACAAAGATGGAAAAGAGAGAGAACTGTTTGTTATAAACCAAGAAATCTCAAACACAGAGGCATAACCAGGAAACCAGAGTATTGCTGAAACTTTACAATCGGGAGCTTAGCTCTACCATCGATAGATACAAAAATGGAAAAAATGCCTACATATACTCAAAACCACAACAGCAACAAGATCGAGACAATGCAATGAAGGCTTTGCGTCTGCATGGCTTCTGACACTTTTCAGCCGCAATCTTTGAATAATCGTGCAACTTGTGGCAGACGCGATAGATTTTCTGACAGTTACATTGGCGAATCGACGTGCTTTTAATTCGTTGCAGGACGTTCCCATTATGGCGAAGACGATATCTAACCACCCCCAACCGCTTCAATAACTTCTTCTTGGGATTGATAACGGCCCAGCCAACTCAGCATCTCGGGATAGGGAATACTTCTTGTGCTGCCACCTGGAACAACTGAATAGCCTGAAGGACGGACATGAGGGCCAGCGCGGAGGACGCGGGGCATGGTAGTAGTGATGACAGAGAGGGGTGACAGAGGATGATCCAGGGCGGAAGGCATCCAGGTAGGTGGGGAGAAAACGGGAGAAACGAGCTCGCCTCTGGGTGAGAAACTGATGTGGAAAGGAACGGGACGCGTGGCGGGAAATGAACGGATGATGGGAAGAAAGGATAACCATGCGGACCAAAGAGGAGAGGTGAGTGGACGACACATGGCAGTAGGGGAAAGGCAGAAGGAAGAATGAAATGACAGGAGGAGGGCCCACACTGG
>JASDQU011310413.1:496-20351 GCA_032191745.1 Picea mariana
CTAGGTTGATTTCTGAACCTGAGTTGGCAATACTGATCTAGGGACATCTGCCTTTGGACCTTCATATCCAAACTATAGTATTCTTTGGTACTCCTTGCCATTTGTTCCACAAATTCTTCTACCTGTTCCTGTTGCCCTTGCTCATTTGTGAATGTGGGCATGTAAGGTCTAGGGTTAGTTCTGCTACCGGAATGTCGACCAAGCTGATCATCTGTGAACGTAGGTATGTATCGTCTCTGATTGACCTTGCTACCCATTTGACCCTGGGCAATGTCTCCGTCCAGACTTCCTTCGGATCTAACTACTTTCTCCGGATTACATCTGATCTCCTCATGGATTTTCCCAGATCCACCAGCCTCCTTGTTCCCATACGTATCCGGGTTCCTCCCTTGATGAGTCACTTGCATTAGAAGTTCATTTAGCTTGGATTGATTCTTGTTCATTATCTGCAGGTTTTCGTCAACCCTCTTCAAAGTTTCAGAGAGTTCGGCCTATCCCCTTCTGCTGGTTCCATGGTACTCATCCAAGTGTCAGACCAATGTTCTTTCCGTACGGTTGACGGATTACTGGAACTTGTCAAATTCTACTGCTATGCGAGCCAAGCCTAGAGACTCATGGTCATCCCCTGACCCTTCCATTTTGGCCTCTGTTTCATTGCTCGGTTTCATCCTTCTACCCATGATAACACCACTGTACCTCTATATGTGTTGATCCTTCCATAGGTTTGGGGGGATTGAAGCTCTGATACCACTGTAATGATCCCAAGCCAAATTCTGGCTTGGAATCACTAACTACCACTGGTTTGTCGATGTGCAGATGTTTATTGAGTTATTAAGTGCATACAAGATTCATTCAACACATGAAGATCATCATACATTCAAGATATAGAAGCAAAATCAAAGATCTGACCCTTTTATTATAAGCAATGTAGGATCAATACAATAGGTGGCCGATCTAGCATAAACCTCAGATGGTCGTACAAACAATAGATATGAGCTGCTACAAAATTCTCCCATCAATACAAAAGAAGCCTCTAAAGGCTAGATAAGTAATGAATATCAGTACCAAGCAGATCTGAATGTCAAACCCTCCAACTAGAGAGTGCCATGCTCCAAGTGGAGATTGAAACCCTCAATAATTTGGCCCTGATGGAAGAATGCTCCAAATGAGCCCAAACTTGGTCAAGTAATAGATCAGGGCAGTGGGATCCTCCTCCTGAAGTTTCAAACCCAACGTCCAAGGAAAACCTCTCCAACTGCGGAATCTTCTAAGAGAGTTGCGCCCTCCTGAATAGCTAAATCGAACCCTCCTCAATGGTATGGTGCGCCCTTGCTGGAAATTCCCNCTTCTGAAGCTCTAGAAGGAAATATGCTGAGAATAGAATGGTGTGGAGGAATATTTTATCCCCGAGACCAAGCTGTGGAACAAGGTGAGTGGATATTTCACCACTGAGTTGCTCACAAGGGTTTGTACAACAAACCCCCAAACTGAATGCTCAAGAGAACTAACAAGAAATATACCAAAATCAGAATGAGTGATAGGTGCTCACTAGCCTCTTACTTATACTTTTCCTTCTAATTCTCTGTTGAGTTAGGTTAACCTCCAAGGTTAAATTCTATTCTTCTGTTGAGTTATCTTTTACTCCTTTTAACCTATTTCTTTCTCAGGTCCTTAAAAAAAATATAACTTTAGTCTAGTTGACCTTTCCCCTCAGTGTGAGACTATGGCCTAGTGGGGACATCTAGACCACTACGTCTTCCAAACCTCTTCTTCAAGAGGTGGGGGACATTACATGTCATCTCCTCCTATAAAATTTTCATTTTTAAAGGGGGCCTGAATCTTTTGATCTTCGTTTTTAATTTTCCTTTGTTGTATTTGAGGGTTAGGGTTTCCTCTGAAATATTTTCTAGCGAACTGATCCGCTTTAGATTGATCTAGTTCCATATTAGAAATTTTGTTTGATTATTCTTTAATTATTTTTTCCATATCATCCATTTTATTTTTCGAGGACCTCCCAGATCCAGAGGGTCCTTCTTGTTCTCTAAATCGTCTAGTTTCTTTATTTCCCATTTCAAATTTAGTTTTTAATTTTCCAGATGCCATCATATTTGACTCAATATCTACAACATCATATTTCATTCTAGTGAGATCGACAACTCTCTTTTCTCTCAATAACAGAGAAAAATCGGGCTCGAAAGCTCCGACGAAAGTTACTTTTTCTGCGGGTTGGGAAGGTTTAACTTCATCTGGGATCTTATTGTATAATTTATTAAATCTTTGAGTGAATTCCAAAACTATTTATGAATTTTTCTTTCTTAAAGCTCCAAACTCAGTTAAATAATAAAGATGATCTTTTATTTCTCCCCATTGTCTAAGAAAGGTGCTTTCTAACTTGTCATATGATCCTATTGAACCTGCCATCAGTCCTCAAAACTAGGTTCTTACCTGTCCTTCGAAAGTTTGGACTAACATTCATGAATAAACATCCTCGTGCTCTTGGCCAAGAATGTCGACGAATTGATCAAAGAAATTTATGTGCTCAGTCGCGGTTAGGTCTCCCTCTCCTGTAAACTTTGGCAAGTTTTTCATATAGTTTTCAGGTAAATCATGTCTTCCTCCTCCTCCGACACCATGTCCTCCTCCATCTCTGCCACCTCTGGCACCACCTCCGCGAGCACCTCCTCCGCCTGCACCACCTCCTTCGGCAACAACCATTGATAATCTAGGGGATGAAACTTGGAGATTGTAGAGAGGGTTTTCAAATACGTGAAGTGACCTTTTGACTACTTCGGGATGAAGTAAAAGAGGTTCTGAGAACTGGCTATCAAGGGACAGAAAAATCGAAAAGGGAGGAAATGAGAGACGAGGACTGGGTTCTTCAGACTTGCAAGATATGTAAACGAGAGAACCAACGGGAGTCGAATCGAAGTGTATGATATATTCTTCGAAACTTCGGGAAGTTGGAAACTTTACTTCAGGAACTGATGGAATATCGATATAGGCTCTTTACCCTTATTGGTAAAGGAGGTAGTTGAATAAGTTTTGACCTTTATCTCGGATAGAACCAATCTGGGTTTTATGATTTCAGCTTCAATTCTGTTGGCCCTTAATCAATTTTTGGGAGTTTATTGGTCATGTTGACCCATTTTGGGACTTCGACAACCTGTCGAAGGAGGAGCGCAAGACGAAGCAGAGATCATGGGATATCGACCCCCTTTTGGGACTCTTTTTGGGTTGTTGGGAATATGTAACGGGAAAGGGATGTCAGCCCATGGGTTTACCCATGTTTAAGGTCTATTTTGTAATGTATAAATAGATACCTAGGCGATGTAGGAAAGGGCCGATGAGCTAAGTGCCAAGTACAATTAATAGTTGTATATGCTCTGTGCATGTTGTGTGAGACTTGCAAGGCTAAGTGCAAGTGACTTTAAGAGATTGAGTAGAAGCTTTTGTTTTGTAACCTAACTCGGGGAAGGAGGATCTGGCAAGGTGCGTGCAGATCTCTTGTCCTATGAGGAGTGGGGTTTTTATGGCTCTGTGCATATAGATGACTGATTGAAGATAATAAAGAATAAGAGTTGGTGGACGTAGCCCCACGAGAGGGGTGAACCACATAAACACCGTGTCATCTTGCTTTGTGCCTTATCTTTATGTGTTCATATGTTATATGCTAAGTGCTTTGATATATAGATCTATTCATGCTTAGTGCTACTAATGTGTAGATTGTTAGATCTGATCTATATGTATGTGATAAGTGCTTGATCTGTTAGATATGATTAATCTCTTGATGCTAAGCGCTTAGAGATGTTAAGATATCTGTGAAGGATGCGAAGCCCTGTTTTATCAGTTAAGTAGATAATGATTGCATGTTAAAGAACTAACAGTGCTAAGTTCTTTACTAAGTTGTATAATCATAGATTTGTGTCCCAACTAAGGTTGCAGACACTTGAGTCATGCAATCACCTCCGCCTCTACCTTGGGTGAGACTTCATCTTCTTCGCAGGTGTTGCCAAAAGGGTCGGTAGTTAGGGTTTTGTTGGTGTGCTCTTGTAGTATTGAAACCTGGGTCTGCCCCTATGCCAACAAATGGTTCCGTTACCGGGACCTGAAACTGTGATTGCTGGGAACTAAGAAAGAGGAAGATTTGTGCAAAGATTCATCTTGAAATTGTGAGATCTTTGTGCGTAGATTTGTGCCCTAGTGTGCAGTATTCTACTTGATCTATAAATCTTTGTGCTAAAGAAAGAAGGTCAGATCTGTAGAGAAGAAGCAGGATCTGCAAGCTTTGTTCTCCAAGAAAGGTAAAAGTGAGAAGTTCTGATTGAAATAGGTAAGATCTGTAAGCTTTGTGCTCTGTAAAAGTAAGATAAGTGAAAATTTTTGTTTCTAGAGTATGGATGTAGGTATATTTGATAGGTTTTGTCCTAGTTTGAAAGATAGGGTGTTAATAGATGAAAGAAGGTTTGATATGAATAGATCTGATAAGAATAATTAATGATATGTTATACCTATGTATAGAAAGAATGTTTGGACTAACAAATGGATGCAGGATCCTAGAAAGAATTTGCTGCAGGTTAGCTACCATGATCCTAGTGCGCAGTACATAAGAGGTTGGGGATCGTTGAAAAGAAAGAGAGGATTAACCCTCTGTTATAGTTGCAGGAGGCCGAGACATCTTGCTAAGGAATGTCCTGGTGGAAGACCTAGTTGTCTCTATTGTAAGGCTATGGACCATGAAGTGTTGGATTTCTCTAGAATGATCGCTAAGCTTGAAGGAATGAACCTGAGTCAAGAGAACCCTAAGGCAGACCCAGAAAAGGCAGAACCCCAACAAGAATCAGAGAAAGTATGGATACGGATAAAAGAAACCCTGAATGACCACCAACATGTCAGCTTATCAGAGATCTTCAGAGAGAAGGAATGCATCGAAGCACAAATAGGGGGCTTCAGCATTGACTATGTTTTGGATGAGGAAACACAGATGAATATTATGCCAGAGAGAACCTGAGAAGCTATAGGAAGGCCTGCTATGATCCCTTCATTAGGAGGAATAAGCTTATTCAAAGGAAATCTAGTAAACCTATGTGGAAGGCTCACCTGGATACCTATGACTGTCAATGGAACTTCGATAGAAGAAGACTTTGAGATTATTAAATTTGTTCAATATAGCACCCCATTTACCATGCTAATAGGAAAACCTTGGATTGATAGAGATCAAGCCAGACGAAAGGAAGAAGAAGAAGTTTTGGAATAGAAGAAGCAAGAGTTAAAAGACTTTATGACCAGAAGGATCACACACTTGATTGAGGAACAAAAGAGAAGATCGCATATATTTAATACTAGCAACTGGGATATCGAAGCTAAGAGAACACTAGAGGATCCCCAGGAGATTGAATTACCTACCCCAGGCACAGAAGAAGTATTACCCAGAAACCCTGGGAAAGAATTTCAACAACGCGAAGTAACTAAGACCAAAGAAGAAAAGAATCAGGATGAGAAAAGCATTACTGAGACAAAGCTCACTGGAAAGAAGGCTAGAAAGTTAAGAAAGAAAAGGGATAATACTGAAAGATTACAGGAGGTTCTAGAGGAGACCTCGCAAAAGGAAAAATTACAGAATTTGAGCTTCGTTGGGATATCAGAACAACGACATATGGCACTTCCCCATGACAAAGCAATATAGCAGTTGGGACCAATATATCCATTCGACTTCCACTCCGAATGGATAGAAAAGCAATAAAGATTCATCATCAAACTGTTGGACACTTATTACAACCAACTGAAGATCACAATCCAGGCTACGCCTCACATCACCCCGAACACACTTCACAGATTTAGGCCACTGATGAAATTCAACGCTGACCGCCACTTCATCTACATCACACTGCACGCTGATGAGCATCACCAACAGTTGCAGTACTACTACAAACTACCAGAGGAAGACTTAGAAGATATTACTAAGGAGTGGTCAACGGACCTCCTCATCCCAACTGACCCCATGGATCTCTTTGATGTTGATAATCCAGAAGTCGTGCATGATACACCTAGACAGAGCAAGACCAAGAAGAATGACAAAGCCCAGGATGTTCACAACACTTCAACACAGACTCCTTCTATATCACCTGAGTGTAGAGGTGATGGAAAAGAGATAGATGACATTGAAGTCGAACAAAAGAAAGACAAGGTCACATTACCAAGAGACGAAGATGATCCCTCAAAGAAAAGGAAGGTTTCCCCTTTGAATCCTTCTTCAAGGAAGAAAATGAAAGCAACTAGAACCAAGTTCTTAGAGATGTTAAGATCTCTATGAAGGATGTGAAGCCCTGTTTTATCAACGAAGTAGATAATGATTGCATGTTAAAGAACTAACGGTGCTAAGTGCTTTACTAAGTTGTATAATCACATATCTGTGTCCCAGCTAAGGTTGCAGACACTTGAGTCCTGAAACCACCCCTGCCTCTACCTCGGGTGAGACTTCATCTACTTCGCAGGTGTTGCCGAAAGGGCCGATAGTTAGGGTTTTTTTGGTGCGCTCTTGTAGTGTTGAACCCTGGGTCTGCCTCTGTGCCAACAAATTCTATCAGTTGATGTTTCTCCGAAAAGGATTTGGGTGGAAACTTCTTGCGGAGTTAACGGTTCAAGTGAGAACTTAGCATTAGACTGTGTGGGTTTAGGTTGGTAAACTTTTCTTGTGGACGCAGTGGTTTGCTTAAGGTATCCCCTTGGTTTTAAAAAATTTTCAGGGTCAGAAAGGAGCGTGGTCTGCTCACCATCTGGGTTTTGTCTAGTATTCCTTCGACTGAATGCCAATTTATTAATTGTGGAGTCGCCAAGTGAAAAATAAAAAATAAGCCTTATAATGTATTTAAACTTTGTTCACTATCAAAGAGAGAAACTTACAATGTCGTTCTCCCAGGGAAAAATAACTTCGTTTCTCCATCCCCAGCAAAGACGCCAAAAATATGTTGTTCCTGAGTTTGTAGTTAAGGCCCAAAGCATAATCTCAGGCATCAGGAAATGATGAAAGTTTAAAATTTTTCTTTTTCTATTTCAATTATGTGAGAAAAATTCCTTAAAATGAATTAATAGTATGACAACTCATAGGCCGTTTTTCGTGTCTGAGTTAAATTTGACAATATTGGATGTAATGGGAGAAAAACATACAGCTGTTAGACAAAGAAAGGTATCAAATACATAAGAATCTTACTTTGTTACAGAAGAAGAAAATAGATAATGTAACCTTAAATGAAGCATAAAATATAGCAATCTAATTAATTCACAGGTCTTGTATCTACTAACAGTAAATACAGTGGAAAAGTTGTTTGTTATTAGATAACTAAATGAAACATAACCACAGTATATGTTGTACTAAATTGCTATCATGCATTCATCAAAGAAACATATGAAAAGATTCTAGAATGTGGAAAGACAGAAGAACACATAACTCAAATGGATGAAATGTGGAATCTCTAGTGTGCACTTGTATTAATTCTCAATGAGGAGATTTTTCTCAATTACAACCGACAAGAAGCAACCCTTGTTCATTCTTTCAAATATGCATTTATACAAGAGTTCTCAACCTCAAACGGTTGGAATTCCTCTATCTTAAGAATAATTAAAATTACAAAATATAGAAACTAAAACGCTTCATTTGCAATCTTCTTGATCTTCTCGTTATGTTGGCATGAGTGTTTTCCTTTTTTGTCTTGTAGCTTCGAAATAGATAATGTACATAGATTGTATTCATTTGTTTCCAGAGGTACTACCTTTTCCCTGCTCAATACATTTGATGCATCTTCCCATAAATTGGGCTACCAACCCGAAAGATTGTGTTAAGTTATTAGCCTAAAAATGTATAATTTCTTTTCCAGCTAAGGCAATCTCTCTTCTATTTGTCTATCCTCTGAAATAATAGTCTGCAGTTGTAGATTAGGCTTTATTAGCCATCTATCTATTTGAGCCATATCGGTATGTTTTATCTGTGATATTTCAACTTGGGCTTCTTCCATATTTGTCTTAATGTTAAGCTGATGTTTGGCTATATTAATCTGACCTAGTGTTCCAGAATTATCTTCTTTATCGAAGCCTAAAATTTCTTTGTTAAGTGAACAAAAAACTTCTTCGCAAGATTCTTTCAATTCCTTAGCCATTTTCCTACCTTTGGCTATGTTTGACTCCCAAGTCTTTAGTATAATATCACCTCTGGTTTTCTCTGAAATGGACAACCCAGAAGCCATAACTCTTCCTTCTTTTGTTGATAATATAACCACTTCTTGGAAGGTAGTCCGGGCAACGATAGCCTCTCTCTCCCTTAAAACAATACTACTTAATGCGTCATCCATCACCTGAGAATGATTTTGGATTATTTTTACTTTAGAGAGAAGACTTTGTAGAGATATTTCCAGTTTCTTTAGCACTTCCAATGCTTGAGCTTGAAACAGTGCTATATCCACAACCATTCTCTTAGTGGAACTGACCTTGTCTTGTAATTGTTTTATCAACTCATCTTGTTGGATAGTCTGTCTTTCTCTCACTTGCATCTTCTTATGCATCTCATCAAGAATGGACTTGAGCAGTTGGATTTCTTGTTTATCACTAGCTCTAGCCTGTTCCAATCCTTTATTGACTTCTTCTCTAACATTCTTTTCTGTATTCCTTATTTGATTTTGCAACTGACTTATCATCTGATTCCTCTACTTCAGTATTTCTTTCAGATTATTGACTGAGAATAGGTTAGTTGTTGCAAAAGCTCCCAAAGAGCCAGATACCTCTGTAGCAAAGTCTTCATCTTCTAAATTTTGTCCATCCAATAATACTCTGTGCTTTTTTACCGTTGCACCCTCTTTCTAGTGCATTTCTTTCCTCACCACAACTTTCCTTTTTTTACTGAAAAAGAAATCGGAGGGAGGTATCTCTTCACTAGGGATAGGTGTAAGATCTCCTATGAGTATTACCTCTGTTATAGGGTTTCCTTTGGTGAAATTTAATGGCATGAAAACCTGAATGGGGCTGCCGATTTCTGTAGATAACTATTTTCCAGTTCCATATGTGGTTGATTTATCTGATGAAGACAATGACCTATCTTCTTCCTTCTTTATTAATGTTTCTAGTTGATCTTTGGCCTGGTCATCAGATACCTCTGTCGCCGAGATATCTTTTTTCTGAGTCGATATCTCATATTTCTCTGAGTTTTCCAAGACTTCTTGTTTTCTAGAGCTTCTAACTTCTGGATTATGGGTCTCTATTAGTTGTGTAGCAGGAGACATTGGGTTTTCCCCTTGTAATACTTTCAGAAGACTACTTCTTCGGTGTTTTTGGAAGTTGTAAAAATCAATCATTTTATCAGGTGATAGAGCTTGAACTCGGCTCAGAACTTCTTGGTAAGATCTCACCCCTCGGAACACTTCATATTGAGGGGATTCTTCTTGTTCATACTTTTTAAGATTGCAACAGGCCATATGGTTACCCACAACCTTTTGCGGGTCATGCTTCTTAAATTCAATGTTAACCAGTTTTATTTCTTCTAAGGAAGAAGCTTCCACTCTGGAGTGGCCGAAATCCAATAAAGAAAATACACCAATATGTAAGGGAAAATATGGTCATACTTTTTTCTTCACTTCTTCGAGTTCTTTTCTAATCTCGCTGAGTACAGTTTGTTGTGTGACCTCACGACACACTAGTCGGTCTGCTAAAAATTGCGGTAAAGAGTATGGGGGAACTGAACAACCAAAAACTATGATGTAAGAGAAGTGCTCCTCGATATACCAGTCTGCCACTTTATCCAGGTTAGCCACAACTATATATGAAATTCTAGGAGGTCAGTGACCAAAAATAGCAATGTGCATCGACACCGCTACCCAATTACAGATTTCATAAAAGAAATCCTTTGCCTTGTCTTCCCAGAGTTTTGAATGATAAATATGAATTGGTTCTGCGCTGTCTAGAGTCCAGCTCCATCCCATCAGCGGGAAAGGCATCATGAAATAGATGGCATCCATAATATACGCTGACATGAAAAATGAAGTCGATTTCCCCTTGGCTTTCTTTGCCTGGTATTCTATAATTTCACTAGCCAGACTGTCCGACAATATCTTGGCCAAGTCGAAAGAATAACCTTCCGCCACTGTGTGTATGATGGGTACCCATGGTAGAAAGAAATGGGCTATGTTCTCTTTTCCATAAAGTCTGCACATCATCATGGCTATATACATGAACTATGGTTGTAACAATGAGATTGAGTATATGCCATGAGAATCAACTCTGAACTTTTTAGGGCATGAGCACCAGTCCTTGATCAAATCTGAAAGAATTTCTCCATATTGATCACACTCATTCTTGCTAAAATTCTCTATAAAACCGGCATTGTAAATGAAGTTTGATGTTGAAGACAACTTATACATCACCTGTATGTGTTCCGGCCGAAATGACCCAACAACTACCTTTTGAGAATTAAAATAGTTCTAGTTGGGATATCCACATGATCTAGTGCCCATTTAATAATGTCATTGTAGGGTAAAAGAGTTGGCCTTGTTGCTACCTTATCCATCTCTGCCTAAGCAATAGTCTTGTATTTGATAGATAAGTCTTCATTTTCGTTGTTGCTTGAATCATCAGGGAAGTTTACCAGTTCGTACTGTAGGATGTTGAATACATTTGTCCAGGTTTTGACTGTGTTTATACTTCTGGGTGAGGTTTCGGGGATAACCTCTGAACTCTATCCTGAACTCTCACCGGTTGCTTTAGCCACTTTTCGTGGCAGCATGGTAACAGTTCTTAAAAACCTGTTACTTGTCATAGAAAATGCACAATCCCGAATATCTTGTTAAGCAAGCTCTACAAGAATGTGAAAGTAATTGAAAATGAAAAAGTCTTTCTTGCCTTAGATACCTCAACCTGCATATACCTTCACTGACGAAACATTTAATTATTTTAATAAAAAGATTTGGGCTTTAAATAAAGATCTTATTTGAAATCATTTCCCTAAATCAACTATTAATATCATTAATGGTCGATATTTCGTGATCTGGGAAAATCCTAGAGATCATTTGAATTTACCCGCATTTCAAACCAATGTAAATTTTACAAGAGATAAGACTGTTTAAGGTGTTAATAAATCAATTTTATCATGTTAATTAATCATGTTTAACCTTAATCCATTTCGAGGTAGCATTTGTGATCTAATGCATGCACCCAAAACAGTTTCCATACATCTTCCTGGCGTTTTTTTTTTACCATCAATAGTCTCTACGCTTTCGGGAGCCAAAGGTTCTGCGCCTTCTCTTTTTCCCAGCGAAAATGGATCAACTATTCGCTGCAAGGAATGTGAAAACATTACCTGCCAAATCCATTGAGAAATTCTTTTCCTTTCAAGTCTAAAGAGGTGTGGACACAGGTTCTCAGTATCGTTTACTAGGCGGTCTCACTATTTAGGAACTACATAATTGAGGTTAGCGTTACATCGCTCTTCTTTACAGTTATGCCCTCATTTTATTATGTATATTCAGTTAATGCTATCGTATATCTCTGGATTCAAAATCTGAATTTTGTAATTTGTTCATTATTTATTATGGTTGGAAGGGCAGGACATGTCATCACTCGTGTATTTTATTGATATACCATACCTGAGTTAGTTAGGCTGTAATGTGGAATTTTTGGGACATTGTTGAATGTTTGTGTCGGATCAATACCTTGATTGTAGACTTGTGGAGACTCCCCCCTTTTTAAACTGAATTTCCTCGCCTCTGCGGGATCAGATGTCAAGATTTTTGTTCCCAAAATTCCATTTCCACCTGCACGCGCCACGCTGCCAGCCAACCCTAGTCCCAATTTTAGCTTGGGGAAGTTGTTGGGTTATTTTGTTTACTGGGATTGGATTTTAAAATAAGAACACCCTAGGAACCCTCAACCAGCTCGATGGCACTCCAAAGTTCTTTGTTTAGCATTGAGCTGAATCCTGCGTGTGGGGGTGTCCATCCTTGTCTGCGGCTTGGAGCTCGGTGCACTGGGATTATCGGTGCTGGGGTGCGAATTTGGGTGAGAATCCTGATGTTTATTTGATTTTACCCTTTTTAATTTGTAATTACGGAAATTTTGGTTGACTTATTTGGCTGTCATTTTTTTTGTTTTTAAATCCATGTTGAATTTTAGGCATGACAATTGGAACCCATTTTATTTACTTATTAATTGGGATGTGCCCTAAATCATTTTTTTTACATAGTGGTTATAGTCCTTAAAACCCTGCTTAATGAGTTAATCCTTGAGTGAGAGGACATGCAAGTAGTTGTGAATCCTTGGGAAGGCTTATTCAGATTATATCCTTTGTTTTACTTGGTTGTGTTCTAGGATATCATTGAATGGGTTTGTAATGTCTTAAGTAGGCTAAGCTTCTTGTGTCCCTTTTATTGAATAGTGATTTCTTCCTTGATATATATGAATTTTCTTAACGTTTGGGCTTCCTAACACCCACTTAGAATTATTCAACTCATAGACAAAACTATTGAGCTATCTTTAAGGTTGGCATTATGAAGTTATCTTAATTCTTGATTTTGTGTTATGATATCTATTGGTCTTTGGCATGGATAGGAGAACTGGTATGAGCCTTCATATTATGACTTATCTTGTTGATCTTCTTAAATATTGAATGGATATACAAGGCATATGAACTCTTAATTATCTTTTGGTTATGATTGATTTTTACTTACATGTAATTCCTAAAAGGATGCTTTCGGTAATTTTGAACCCGTAAGTCTTTTCTCACAAGAATTGTGATTCCTTATGGACGGACTTCCCTTGAATTGAAATTTTAGTATTAATTTCCTTATGCTTTGCCTTAAGAAGATTGATGATATTACATGATTGTTAATAGATAGGAATCTAACTTATCATGTTGTTCATTACTTTTTTTGTCATGTTTCATAGGCAAAATTGTGTCAATTAATAGTCATGTGCCATGGTAGATGGGTGCCGAGAATTAATGTTGAGTGTGATTAATTAAGTACTTAGATTACTTTCACACAATTTAATAATGTTAATTAGGTGATAGTATGATTGGTTTCGAATTAGTTCACTTGCGCCAAGGAATAAAACTAATGATTCCCTTGTGCCTTGAACATTGACTTGATTAGATTATTTGCGCATGGAATGAGCTGGGTGAATAAATAGATTCTCTTGCGCCATTGAAGTAATGTTAGTGTGGAACGATTGAGTAATTAGACTTCTTGCACGAATGGAATTTAATGTATTGAATGATTTTTTAGATATTAGACTTCTTGTGTGAATGAAATTTAATGTGATGGATGATTGCATTTATGCTAATGGTGAAGTGGTTAGATTGTGTGGCTCTATGGACTAATGCTGAGGCATAAATGTTTACTCTTTTGATTACTCACATGCATTGCAATAATGGTGAAGCATGATTAGTTTAGTAATAAAACTTACTTGTGCGCCTTAATTTAAGTGGGCGTGTGGTTGCTTCGTAATTATTATCTTGCACCTTTGAATTTAATGGTGATCCCTCTTGCGTCATGAATAAGTTGCTAATAAATATCACATCATGAAATTATGTTGATATATGATTGATTGAGTAACTAGTTTTCTCTTGCACCATTAATTAAGTTGACATGTGATTGTTTTAGGTTTTGTTTTCTCTCGCACGCAGCGAATTTTTTTAATGTTGATGAATGATTGTTATAAATTGATATCACGTGTGCCATGAATTAAATTTTGATGTATAATTGAAAGATGATGATTACCCTTGCGCCATGATTAATTGATGATTAGGATTGATTGATTGATCTAGTTAATGTTGGACTTGATTGTTAGTGGGATGTTGACACCTCCTTGTTCTAATAGTCGCCAGCCCTGAGTGTAATATCCCTAAGGTCGAACCCAATTATAAGTGTAAATACAAATGTACTTAAGCTGGTGAGTTGTTTTGATATCATTTTTGTATGCACATTTCATGGCATAGTGCGCGCATGTACTGCACACTAAAATGAGGAACTGTGCACATTCCAGAATACCGCGCACAACATCTTAAGTGCGTGTGATGTTGAGGCCAAGGAGCCTTTATGTATATGTTGTGTTTTATAGGCTGATGGGCCAGTTATTATAAGCTAGGATGCTTATGTTTTGAATTAAGGCCAGAGAGCCTAGATGCTAAAGGCCAGTGCGCCTATTTTTGTATACGTCTCATGATTAATATAAAATACATCACTGTGCGCATACCGACCACGATAAAAGAGATGGGGGACTAAACTCCACTAGTCGGGGAAAGGGTGGGGGGTGCAAAAATTAAGGAAAAAGTCTAAGCTAGGGAGCTTAAGACAAAAAGGAATATTATATTAATATTTCTTAAAGTATAAAGTATGGATAATTATATTACTCTAAGTTATAAAGTTGGGGACAAGTGGACCAAAGTAGCTTCCAACATGACAAGTGTCAAGTTGGGGACATGCATACATATTGTTGGGACTTACCTAATTTTGACATCTCCCCCATCAGTCAGACCATCATCTTGTCCATCACTTGTTCCTTCATTTTTTTCTATTATTCATTCAACCATGTTTCCATGACCATTTTTCACTCACGCAGTCAGTTATCCTCATACATTCATTTCACTGTATCTGAACCTATATCCATAGCCATTTTGTGTTGGTGTACCTGGTTAGCTTGGGAAGATGGATTGAAGAAGCAGGTTGTCAGGCCCGTGGGATATTGAAGAGGCGGGTTGTCAAGTCTGTGAGTAATTTTTGTCCGTGCGAGAGAATTGTTGGGAGGTGACTTCTTGAAGGTGTTAAACTACAGCTATAGGGCTCTGAGACTTCCTGTCTGGCCTATTGTTGAAGCCCTGGAAGGGAAGTGGGGCAGCCGAGGGACTGTTGAGCAGAGAAGGGGCACACTTCATTGGGTGGGATAGGCATGTGGGGAATGAGAGACTGTAGGATGTTAGTTAGAGTAGGCACCAGTGATGGAGTCTTTCCTATTTTCCATGATCCATTAGCCTGGTTAGGAACCCTTTACCTAGGTGGAGTTTAGTCCTAGCTCAGGGGTGACTCACTGTTGAGAGTGATGAATAGTGTGGTCTAAGGTTGGGAGGTTCATGGAAGGTCTGCACGCAATTGGTGATACTCTTACCAGGATAAGTGTCAACTGTGTGATAAATTTACATGTTGCTTTATTATTTCCGTGCTTAGTTTTATGGATTTATCCTGTGTATGATTTATAACTGTGTTTATATTTTATGGGTATTTCTTGTATATGTTTCATGTATGTGGTTACTGTTATTTCAGTATGAATTCGTGCATTTACAGACATATTTGTAAGTTTACATTTTATATATAAAGCTTCCGCAAGAGTTCCGCGTGTATATATTTTTAATTGCATGTAGTTTGAAAAATTGTATGTGGCATAGCTCAGTTTAGATGCTGAGTATGTTACAGTATGTTCTGCACAGAGAACGACTGTGTTCTTTGGCGTAGCGTGACCCGACATGGATGGTCAAGGACGTTACAATTTGGTATCAGAGCATGAAAGAATGTTCTGGAGTGGCATTGCTCGGCCTGTGGGTGGCTGGGGATATTACAATTTGGTATCAGAGCATGAAAGAATGTTCTAGAGTGGCATTGCCCAGCCTGTGGGTGGCTGGGGATGTTACAATTTGGTATCAGAGCTTCAATTTTCAACATTGAGCTTGGATGGGCCGGAAAGGTTGAGTTGAAGCAGAATGTCACAAAGGATTTATTTTGAAGTGGCCAAATTTAAGTTTGTAGAACATCCATGGTAAAAAGTAACAAAAACTGGGCAGAAATGGGGAAAAGCCCCAATTTCTGCAGTGGAATTCATGAGGATTTGTTGCGCATAAAGGTGAATGTGCACAGTTGGGCACACCAAAAATTCATGTGGCGCTGTGAAAGGCTCAGGATAGGTAAAAATTCGGCACTGCGCGACAAAGTATTGGTGTGCTGATGCGCACATTAAATTTTGGTGTTGCGTGAAAAAATGATAGTGTGGAGGTGTGCACGATAAAAGTTTAGTACCGCACAAAAAAATATGGTGTCAGGGTGCACGTGGAAAATTTTGGCACTGTGCAGAAAATGTGGCGTGCAGGTGCATGTGGTAAATTGTGGCGCTGTGTGGAAGAATATTGTGTGTGGATGCGCATGCTAAATTCAACATTGCGTGGTGTGCACACACGTAGTAATGATGCACATGGTGTGTGCAATATTGCAAATCACAAAGGAGTTTGGTTGGTGCGCGCACAGTAGGAGTATAAGTTGTCTCACGACAGTGTAATCAATGGTGCACGCAGATTATTGTGCATGGTGGGGCATATTGAACTTTGGCATGGTGCAATTCATAGAGTGAAATGCATGTGGAATATTAGTGCACGATACAAAAAATGCGCGCAGTGGATATTGGCGCGCAATGCAAAAGTAGTGCGCGCAAGTTATTGTTGTGATGGAGAAGAAATGCATAGTGGTTATAGGTGCGCGAAAGCACGATTTACCTGTGGCGCTGCTGTGCATGATAAATATGGGTGCATAGATTAAAATTTGTGTGCACAAAGTCGATTGGAAGGCGAACAACAACAAATAACCACAGATTTCCACGATATTTTATACTATTTGAACGTCATCTTTTTGTAGCCCATTTTTGAGGGCTCTCGCATGTCACTAGGTATATCTATAGAAAACATTGGCTAGATTTGGTTTGTTTTGGGGTTTTTTGTTGAATGACTGCAGGAACGGAGATTACGTTTGGGCTATGGAGTTTGGAGTGAACAATGCATTGTCGGAACATTGAACTATCAAGAGGAAAAGGCTAATTAAGGCGATGAGTCTGAGTTTAATATAAAATTTGCATGATATTAGAGGAAAAAGAAACACAACCGCATCAGAGCATTATGTAAATGAATTCAGAGTTGGTTTGAGAAGAAATAAATATAGTCTAAATTGTTAAGCTGAGAGCATCTCAGAGATGAATTCTGGGTTTTATATTCCTCTGATTCAGATAGATGAAAGTGAAATATAAACTTACAAGAAACACCTACCATGAAAGAAAACAAGACTCATATCACCACCAGTCAGAATCTTTTCACAAACAGTCCAGAATCCGCTTCTGCATTTATATATTCATTTCAATCCCAAAATTACAAAAAGTCTTCCTGCACAGAGGGCGAGTTCCTTTTCCCCTTTTTCTTCTGCGAGATAATATATATATATATATATATAGGAATTATTTGTAGAATTCGAAACGCTCGGACTCCCGCATATTTCCAAAAATAGAGATAAGCTACAAAAAAGGGAATGATTTAAAATAACAGTTACCCATTTTGAAGGGACCGTTTAAGAACATGTCTATCATCTCTAGGGCCCCTTTCCTCTACTACCAGCTGTCCAAAATTTGCTGAAATGTACTTAATTTTATTTGAGGACTCATTTCAACTTAGTGATCTCCTCCTTTAGAGTATCTAACCAAACCAGTTGATCCTCTCCAACACTTTCAACCATTTCAGCTTTGGGTTCTTTCTTCTGTCACTTTCTCTATTTCTTCTTAACATCTCCCCTATTAATGACCATATCCCTCATAATGGGATTTATCCTGACTTCCAATTTCGAGTTTGTAGCAGGTTCTATGTGGAACTTAGTTGCTAGTATATGCGCAATTAACCTTTCCTCCTTACTCACAAGAAAATCTACCATGTTGTCTGAATAACCAGTCTCACTGGATATAGATTTGTCCATGTACCTAAATTTTTTGGACACAGAAATTCTTTTACAGAGATCAGAAGGTCGAGCAAATTTGGATATTAGTCCGTTTATGGATAAGATGATGCCTCCACACTTGAGAATTGGTAGTTATAGAGTCCCAATCATGAATCACAGATGGAATTATGTACAAGTGTGTTGGTTTTCCATGCTCGGCTAATCCATTTCAAATGATTAGCTTTTGATTTCGTTACATGGTGGCGATCACCTGACTTAATACGGCTGTGAAGTACCGAACGAGTGAAACAGGGTGATCTGACTAACCATCGCCCATCCCACGAGTGGTGGTTTTGACATATTGAAGCACGTGACATTGGGACTTTGGAGAAAGTGGTTTCAGTTAAAAACTTTGAGTTATTAACAGGTGAGAAGGTCGGAGTTTAGTTAAAAATAAGCAGAGGTACTCAAGGAAAGAGTGTTATGACAAAATATTTCATAAGATGATCAAAATCCAAGACCAAAAAATGTCAAGGTATGCATCTAAGTGCAGCCATAAAATCTTGGGAGGCCACTACAGGAAGTCCTCTCATGTTAGTCAAGTATTCAATGGAATCCAGACAGAGGAATAGATCATGTAGTGAATGAATTAGTGAAAGTGCATTCACTCCCAAAGAAACCAATATACAGATTAAACAATACATTGGAGTCAAATCTTTTATAAAAGGAATTGACTACTTGAGTGACAGTAATCGGATAAAGAAAGAGGCTTATTGCATATTGGATAAGGAGTGCATCATATCCATGGATTAGCTATGAAATGAGAGTAATGCTTCCCTTATGGTTATTGGAGTGCGCAGTGGAAGCATGGATGAAGGGCATTATTTATGGCATGATAGAACTGGATTGTGAAAGGCAGGTTGAAATTAGATTGGGCAAGACAAAGGAAAGTAATACCCATCAAGCAAATCCAAGTGATGATATGATCAACTAAGGAAGGGATAAATCAAGTACCTCAAGAAGGAAGTTGATGTTAACTGTCCAGGGTTACTCAGAAAACATGATTGGAAATATAATTGGGTCATGTAGGAGTTGGATCAGAGGGATCCGAATAATAGTGAGATGCTGAAAATTAATATGAGCATAATGTGTAGTTGCAAGTCCATGAACATGCTAGGATAATGGAAGAAGAATTCATGAGATAGATATCAAGCAAATGGGAATGCATGGAAACAATCCAAGAGGGAAAGAAAGAATAGTAGTAGAGATTATTGATGCATTCCAAAAGTATTGAAGATATTTCCACAATGACATGAAGATGTCAAAGCCAAGTTTGAGGCTAGTTGGAAAAGAGTGGAGAAGAATGCAAGAAAACCCAAATACTAAATTATTCAGTCAAGGAAGAACTGGAATAGTTCAGTCCGAAAAAATAAATGGATGTTGAAGATCCAAAAGTCTACAAGACAACAAGATTGGAATTACAATTCATCCAAGTATGAGTTGGGATAGATGAATCCAGGAAATAAATAAAATCTAAAGGTTAATATCATTTTAGTATTTGGACGGAAAAACAAAGGCATCCAAGAGTGTTTTGGCTAGAAAGTGCTCAGGTCAGAGATATTCATGCATAGTAATTACAGTGAAGAGAACTTGAAGGTTCAGAAATCCAAGATAATGGAAGACTTTTGGGATAAACAAGGAAACATAATACAGGAAGAAAGAATCTGCTGCAATTACTGTAGCAGCAAGTATTTTATGGCTTGTTGAGACAACCATAAAGTGAGGATGCTTGCATGTTTGCAAGTGTTGCTGATAATGTTGCTGCATGTGGAAGAAAGCAACAAAAAGATGGAATGTTGATTATAAGACTAATAAGGAGGCATAAGAGCTTCTATTGTCATCAACTAATCAGGTAGCATTAAAATTGTTTAATGGCAGCCATACAAGTAAGTATTCCTGTTTAGAAATTATGTTGTATTATTGCCAAAGGGAAATATAGGTAAGAATTTCCCAAAATTGAAGTTTATAATACACTGTATGGTATTGTTTAAGTGCATTGACAGGATTAAGTTACCACTAGGTGTGGTAAAGGCTATAGGCCTGTTATTTTATCAAATCTTTAGCTTTTGAATGCACACACTGACATAGTA
>JASDQU011310414.1:0-19733 GCA_032191745.1 Picea mariana
TCAGGAAGACGAGACGGACGCAATGGCACATGTTTCGTCGCATTCCGAGCACTTTCATTTTTGAGCATTTTTAAGCCCTATCTGGCTTCTGGATATGTTTTCAGATCATTAGGGTAGGTATGATTGTGTGAATAATCTTGTTGATCAAGCATTGTTTCCAGTAGTATGTACAGTTAGATCCTAACAGTAATTTTTCAGCATCCAATAAAAAGTCAATTTTAAGATTTGACGATTTAGTCTCCAAGACAAAACAGGATGCCCACACACGTTTGAAGGCAGCCCAATGGAGAAGGCATCGTGTCTATAGTTCTTTGCTACCTCACAGGGAGGATAACATCCCCAGTTGGAGCCTATTTTATCACCATGACGATCATGCTTCAAATCTGAGTTTAAATTTAGCAGGTGACTAAATCAGTGTAGAGACATGGCATTATTTGAAGGCTCAGGTCATATATGGCGGTGATATGGAAAAATATAGTGGGAGCGTGAAGGAGGGAATCCTATGGATCGTTGATCTTGGGGCAGCCCGGATCAACGGTTGAGACCCATATCGTGTGACGAAACAACGTGGGACTTAACTAATCAAGGGCGGGCCAGGGAAAACCACCATGGTGTCAGTCGTGGATGTGTGGCTCCCTCAGAGGTACATCGGGGCGAAAGGTGGTATTCCTAAAACCATTTTCGCAAAAGCCCCGATGTCATGTGTTCTAATACGTCAAATCAATGATTCATGTAGGGGAAGATGATGATTGGTCAAATCATCGCACGCCACTCGTTCGGGTACTTCACGACCGTGCAATGTCAGGGGAACGCCACCAGATAATGAACTCAAAGGCTAATCATTTGAAATGGATTGGCCGAGCATGGTAAATCAACGTGCTTGCAAGTAATCTTGTCAGTGCTTAATGATTTGAACTTGATAACTACCGATATTCAAGTATGGGTGGCGTTATTCTGTTTCCATAAATCATTGTCCCATGCATAAGTGGAGTAATCTCGAGCTGGATTGATTTCTTAAGTTCTGTAAAATTAAGGGAGACAAAATCATGGCCTCTGTGAAGTCGGAAGATATGTATAACGTCAATCGAATAGTGTCCAGTACAAAGGGGTTCTCAACTAATGTGTCAAGCTTACCAATAAGTGAGAAAGAAAGGTGGGTTGCGCAGATATTAGCAACCAAATTTCATACAGAGCCTGCAACTGAATCAGAGTCAGGGGTCAAATTAAACCATGTTATGAGGGACCTAGTCATAAATGAACACACAAATGAAATCTACAAGAAGATAGCGAAGAAGAAATGGAGAAAACGGCAAAGAGCAGAAATCATAGCTGAGGTGATGGAGAGTGTTGGAGAAAATCAACTCGCTTGGTTGAATACTCTGAAAGAGGAAATCGCCAAGCTGAAATGAATTCTCAGGTGGGATTAAGTAAATTCCAACAAATTTTGGACAGATGGCGGTCGAAGAAAGGGGCCCCATATATGACAGACCTGTTCCTAATGGTCCCTTTAAACGTTTTGAATTCCACAAGTAATTCCCCTATATATGTATTATCTCGAGGATATGAAAAGCATGGAGAAAAGAGGATCCTGCCCTATGTGCAGGAAGACTTTTGTAAATTCTGGGGCTGAATTGAATACATATGCAACGACTTTGAAGTCTCTATGAAAAGATTCTAATGGTGGTGATATGAGTTTTGTATTCACTCATTGTATGTGTTTCCTGTGATCTTTTATTCCATATACATTTTTCTTCTGTTTAAATTGGAGAGTTAAAGGCGTAGAATTCATCCCTTGATGCTCTCGGCTGAAACAATTTAAACTGTGTGTATTTCTTCCTAACTAATTCATAATTCATTTTATTAATGCTCTGATGTAGTTACTTGTTTTTCCCCTTTCCTGTTACACTCTGCAGATATTATTTACAACTCAGATTCATTGCCTCATTTAGCCTTTGTCCTCTGGAGAGTTCTATTGGCCATTCAATGTTTTCATTCATTTTAAGAATTTTGACTCCATAGCCCTGAGTGTCCCTCCTCTTCTTGGCCAACAACTTTATAAAAACCCCCCAAAACAAACCAAATCTAGCCACCGATTTCCATAGATATATCAAGTGACATGAGAGAGCCCTCTCTGAGTTGAGCAGGCTAGTGCCTCAGCTCTAAAGTAGGTTGAAACAGTTACCTCTGTCGTTTGTTTATCAACTAAAACAAATTTACAGAGTGCTAACATTTTGGCGTCGTTGCTGGGGACGAAATTTAAAAATTTTCCCTGGGAAGAATGACATGGTTGAATTCTAAGGTCTGAGAGCAGTAGAAACTTAGGCACATATTGGCTGTATTCCTTCTCTGGTGACTCCACACATCAAAAAATCAGTTTGAAGATGATTCCACTGGTAGAAGAATCTAGAAAATTTCAATTTTCACTGGCGACTTCACTGGGGATGCAGAATCCAGATCCCAAGATGTCATTGGCGACTCCACTCAAATTTTGAATACAAAATGCAGTTAAGAAGATTCACTGAAAGACGATGCCCCTTGGATAAGGTATGAGAAGGCATTATGAAAGAAAACAAATGCTCAAAATGGGATTTTTTTCAAATCATTTTGCTATTTGTTATAAGCTGTCTCTGGTCCTTTCTCGAAAATGCTAGACAAATTCTTCTTTGTTTACTGCATGCAAATAATGACCATGACTATCCAGAAAATATATATCCCCCTCTTTAAATTACACGAACGTCCCCTCAGTTTATCACTCATTTTGATAAAGAAATTTCATCTAGGCTACGTGATGATCACAACCAAGTTGATGAGCCTCATGAAACTAGGGTTGATATTTCATCTCTTGTACTTGATCCAACAGCCTCCAAGACTCAACATAGTTACAGACCCTTAAAGTTACCCCACATTGTTGGCCCTGGACGAAGTTTTGGAATATTCTTGGTTAGGTTGACGTATTTTGGGACTTCGACAGTCTGTCGAAGGAGGAGCACAAGACGAAGCAGAGATCACGGGATCTCGGCTCCTTTTTGGGTCCTTTTTGGGTTTTTGGGAATATGTAAGAGGAATAGGATGTTGGCCCATGGGTTTACCCATGTTTAGGCCTATTTTGTAATATACAAATAGATGCTTAGGCTATATAGAAGTGGTGGTGCATCTATGTGGTGTATGCAAGATAGCTAAGTGCTACGTGCAAGCATGGTTTGTAGATGTTCTGTGCATACTGTGAGAGACTTGCAGAGCTAGGTGCAAGGTATTGTAACAAGCTATGAAGTGCTTTGTGCTGTAATGCAAGGAAGGAGGATCTAGCGAGGTGTGCAGATCTCCTGTCCTAGGCGAAGTAGGGTTTTGAGGCTCTGTGCTTGTAACCGATTGACTCATAACAATAAAGAAAAAGAGTTGGTGGACGTAGCCTCAGGGTGGGGGTGAACCATGTAAACACTGTGTTGTTCCACTTTGTGATTATCTTGATGCATTTATAACTTCTCTTTCTAAGTGCTTTGATATAGATAGATAGATCTGCTTAAGCTTTGTGCTATGAATGTTAGATCTGACCTCTACGAATGTGCTTATTGCTTACTTCTGCTAGATATGATCCATCTGTTTGTGCTAAGTGCTTAAATACATTAGATCAGTTTGAATACTACGAAGCTCTATTTTATCAGTGAAGTAGATATTGATTACATATTGAGGAACTGACGGTGCTAAGTGCTCTATTAAGTATCATAATCACAGATCTGTGTCGCTGCTAAGGTTACAGACACCTGAATCTTGCAACCACCCCTGACTCTACCTCGAGTGAGACTTCATCTGCTTCACAGGTGTTGTCGAAAGGGCCAGTAGTTAGGGTTTTGTTGGTGTGCTGTTGTAGCGTTGAACCTTGGGTCTACCCCTGTGCCAACAAATGGTTCCGTTGCCAGGACTAAAACTGTGATTGTTGGGAACTAAGAAAGAAGAAGCTTTGTGCAAAGATTTGTCCTGAAGTTGTGAAATGTCTGTGCATAGATCTGTCGCTCTAGTGCGCAGTATTCTAATTGATTTATAAAACTCCGTGCTAAAAGAAAGAAGCCCGATCTGAAGAAAAGAGGTCGAATATGAAGGAAAGAAGCAAGATCTGAAAGCTTTGTGCTCTAAGAAAGGTAAAAGTAAGAATTTCTGGTTAAAAGAGGTAATATCTGCAAGCTCTATGCTCTGTAAAAGTAAGATAAGTGGAAATTTTTGTTTCTAAAGTATGGATCTAGGTATGTTTGATAGGTTCTGTCCTAGCTTGAAAAATAGGGCACTAATAGATGAAAGAGGGCTTGATATGAGTAGATCTGATAAGAATAGTGAAAAATATGTTATACCTATGCATAGAAAGAATGTGTGGACTAACAAATGGATGCAGGATCCTAGAAAAAAATTGTTTCAAGTTAGGTCCTATGATCTTAGCGTACAATACATGAGAAGCTGGGGATCATTTAAAAGAAAGAGAGGATTAACCCTCTGTTACAACTGCAGAAGACCATGACATCTTGCTAAGGAATGACCTGGAAGAGGACCTACCTATCTTTGTTGCAAAGCTATGGACCATGAAGTGTTGGATTGCCCTAGAATGATTGCTAAGATTGAAAGAATGAATCTGAACCAATAAAACCCTAAGGCAGATCTAGAAATAGCAGAATCCCAGAAAGAATCAGAGAAAGTATTGTTACAAATGAAAGAAACCCTAAATGACCACCGACATATCATCTTATCAGAGATCTTCAAAGAAAAAGAATGCATCGAAGCAAGAATAAGAGACTTCGACATTGACTGTGTTCTGGATGAAGAGACACAAGTGAATATCATGATAGAGAGAACTTGGGAAGCTATAGGGAGGCTTGGTATGATTCCTTCATTAGGAGAAATAGGGTTATTCATAGGAAAGCTGATAAACCTATGTGGAAGGCTCGCTCAGATACCTATGAGTGCAAATGGAACTTTGACAGAAGAAGATTTTGAGATTATTAAATTTATTGCAGACAACGCCCCATTTGCCATGTTAATAGGAAAACCTTGGATTGATAGAGATTGAGTTAGACAAAAGGAAGAGGAAGAAGTATTAGAGCAGAAGAAACAAGAGTTAAAAGATTTCATGACCAGAAGGATCACACACTTGATTGAAGAACAAGAGAACATATCGAAGCTATTTAACACTAGAGACCTAGATGTCGAAGCTGCAAGAACATTAGAAGACCCACATGAGACTGAAGTACCTATCCCAGATAAAGACGAGGTATTACCCCTAAGTCCTAGGAAAGAATCTTAACATTGCGCAGTGACTATGTCAAACAAAGATAAGAATCAGAATGGAAAAAGACATACCAAGACGAAGCTCACTGGAAAGAAGGCTAGAAAGCTAAGTAAGAAGAGGGCTAAGATTGAAAAGTTCCAGAAAGTTCCAGAGGGAACTTCGCAGGAGGGAAATTTTCAAAATTGGATCTTCGCCAGGATATCAGAATAATGACACATGGAACTTCACCATGGTGAAGAAATATAGCCGTTGGGGACATTATAACCATTCGACTGCCACCCCAAATGGGTGGAAAGACATTTAAGGCTTGACACCAAACCGTTGGACCATGCCATAACGGACCGAACAGAGTTAATGAAGGCTTCATACATGATGCAAGAGACCCGTTGTCGACTTACCTGTTTATCCCATCGTGCCACGCACCGAGAAAACTTTTGATAACCAAGAGTTTGAGCCCACAGACTAAGTGAATTGTATACAATGATCATTGCACTCTTGTTGTTTATTCTAGTGCATTGTATAAGTTAATTTGACCCCAATCTAATTAATCTCGAGCACGTATGTCTGAGGAACTCAACGCAGTCGAAGAATTAGTGACATAAGTACTCCTTGACCTAATGACTGAAAGAGTCATGTCAGAGAGAGGATTATCCACATGTGTAAAAGCATCATCCATGAGAGGGCTACCAGCCTCTCCTTCAATTTCTGGAGCTGGACCATCCCGACCATCAGATGAGAAGCGAACTAAGCATAGGGATGATCTCAGGAATGCTAAGTTGATTTCGAGCATATTACCCACCTATCTACCACCTTTGAGTGGCGCAATAAATCAAGACAGTGTGCCCAGAGATTTTGAGTATGCCTTGGTCACTGCGTACCTCCCAAAAAGGATACACGCAGTTTGCACAGACCAAGAAAAGATCGCAGCATTGAAGTTTAGCGACTTCAAAATTGGAGACCAAAAAGTTTACAACATGCTCGCCTCGCATAAGTACCTGACTATAACAAAGGGAAAGAATTCTAAGATTGTCCCTTAGTCATGGACCCATAACCTCGCATAGTCCACCCTACTCAACGTCATGAAGATTCCTCACTTCAAAAGACACCAAGAGGTGAATGCATGTGTCAAGCTGTTGCTGCCCTGTTACCATGGTAGATACTTGTGGTTAAATCTTCGTATCATAGTGGATCCGACGTTGATCAATCGGATCACCGGGCTTGGTATGCAAGGCCCTGACCCATGGGATTTATATCCCAAAAAAACCATGGATCGTGCTCTAGCTCAAAGGATCAAGGACACCTACGGTGATGCCGAGAAGGGAACACGAGGCTACAAGGTAACTTCTATCCAGAGTGATGTAGTGCACCTCGCATGTCAATTGATCGCAGGAAAGTTAGTACGAAAGAACTAACCCACCCAAGTGACTGGTTTTGTAGTCGAACTCTCAAGGAATTGCGCGGAGGGCCTACAAATGAATTGGGCGAAGTACCTGGTGAACCAGTTAGAACTTGACTTCAGAGAAGTGAAAGATCAAGGATATGAATTCCATTTCAGCTGGATTTTGATCTTGATCGCTTTCATCACCTGGGAGATGCCAGAAGGTGCGACCTTCTCGGATATCGAGCCCTTTGAACCTTTGGCCACGAAGTTCAGTACATTGTGGTACTCCAGTGACATGAATAAGCAATGGTAGTCAAATGCCATGTTCCACACATACTACAACCAGTTGAAGGTAGCCATACAATCTGCGCCTCGCATAACTCCGAATACTTTACACAGGTTCGACCTTTGATGAAGTTTAGCACAGACCGCCATTTCATTTATATTACAACACGTGCTGGCGAGCACAAGCAACAACTTCAATCTTACTATAAGCTAAAGGAGGAGGAATTGGAGGAGATCACCAAGGACTGGTCGGTGGACCTCCTCATTCCAGCAGACCCCGTGGAGATATTCGATATAGACAGTCCAGAAACTGCGCTGGATACACCCAGACCTAGCAAGATAAAGAAGACTGAAGAGGTCCAGGATTTAGAGAGTGCATCCATGAATACTGCTTCCATTTCACCAGAGCAAGGAGGTGATTGCAGAGAGATAGATGGCGCAGAATTTGAATAGAAGAAAGGCGAGGTCACACTGCCTAGAGATGAGGAGGACCACTAGAAGAAAAGGAAGGTTTCCCCCCCAAAGCCTTCTTCCCGGAATAAGTCAAAAGATTCTATGACCAAAATGCAGACTATCCTCACCTTAGATGACTTTGATTTCATTATAGTGGCCCTGAATGATGCTTCATTGGAGATAGCAGAGAAATAAGAGGCTAAGAAGGAAGCAATGTACAATATAATCGAAATTGAGCTCCAAGGAGTACAATAAGCACTATAGTCTAGCCACACAGTCTCCACTGTGCCTATGTCATTAGGAACACTAGAACTGGGAGATGATCCAACTCAACTCCACCGAATAGCTGATACAGTTGAAGCTCGCCTTCGACGAGCGTAAGAGGAAAAAGCACAAGCCACCTAGGCTTTGACACAAGTACATGGAGTACTTGTTGAACAATGCAGTGCTGCAGAATGGGAAAATCTTGCTCACCAAGTGAAATGGGATGAATAAAAAGAACAACTGCAACTAGGCAAGGAACAATTGCTAGCAGAGCAACTTGTAGTAAAGAAAGTGGTCAACAGAGCACTTCGCTCTGTGAAATTCGTAGAAATAAAGGCAGAGGATCAAGTCACGAAGTAAGTAGATCAGCTAGCAGAAGCCATCCAACAACTCCAGCAGTTCATAGTAGATTTAGAGCTACACACTGTGCCCGAGACCCCGTAGGACGTAAGAGACCAAAGGGAAGCAACCGCCATGAGCACAGTTGAGAGATTGAAGGCTCTTTCTGGGGAATGTGAGCAGCTGAGTAATCGCAGTTCCCAAACATATGAGAACGTCATCAAGAATATGAAATTGCAGGCATTGGATTCGTAGCTCAAGGAAGCTAAGAAACATGCAAACACACTACAGGTGTAGCTGAAGGCCCTAGCAGTTGTAGACAGAATGAAGAGATCTCAAGAGCAACGCATCATCCAAAAACATATCCATACGATCCAGAGAAAAGTTATGGAAGTAACTCAGTGGCTCCAACCTGTGCAAGATAAGGCCTATCAGTTGTTTACAGAGGTTGAAATCCAAGGAGCAGAGATAGAACAGGTTGTCACCACAATAGAACAATGCCTAGAAGGGCCAGTGAATGATGCAGTAATCCAAGAGTTCACTGAGCAAGAGGCCGTAGCACAAGAGTAGGTCGAAGTAGCTAGAGTGAAGCTCGAGGCATTCGAGGAAGAAATGATCAGACCAGAGTGACTCGGGATGAGTCACAGGTGAGTGTTGGGGGCTTGTTGGCCCTTGACCAAGTTTTGAGAGATTCTTGGTCAGGTTGACCTATTTTTGGACTTCGACAGCTATCGAAGGAGGAGCGCAAGACGAAGCGGAGATCACGGGATCTCGACCCCTTTTTGGGTTTCTGGGAATATGTAACGGGAATGGGATGTTGGCCCATGGGTTTACCCATGTTTAGGCCTATTTTGTAATATATAAATAGATGCTTTAAGGCTATATAGAAGTGGTGGTGCATCTATGTGGTGTATGCAAGATAGCTAAGTGTTACGTGCATGCATGGTTTGTAGATGCTCTGTGCATACTGTGAGAGACTTGCAGAGCTAGGTGCAAGGTATTGTAACAGGCTGTGAAGTGCTCTGGCTATAACGCAAGGAAGGAGGATCTATCTTGGTGCGCAGATCTCCTGTCCTAAGAGAAGTAGGGTTTTGAGGCTCTGTGCTTGTAACCGATTGACTGAAGACAATAAAGAAAAAGAGTTGGTGGACGTAGCCCCGGGGTGGGGGTGAACCACGTAAACACTGTGTTGTTCCACTTTGTGCTTATCTTGATGCATTTATAACTTCTCTTGCTAAGTGATTTGATATAGATAGATAGATAGATAGATCTGCTTAAGATTTGTGCTATGAATGTTAGATCTGACCTCTATGAATGTGCTTAGTGCTTGCTTCTGCTAGATCTGATCCATCTGTTTGTGCTAAGTGCTTAAGTACATTAGATCAATGTGAATACTGTGAAGCTCTATTTCATCAGCGAAGTAGATATTGATTGCATATTGAGGAAATGATGGTGCTAAGTGCTCTATTAAGTATCATAATCACATATCTGTGTCCCAGCTAAGGTTGCAGACACCTGAGTCTTGCAACCACCCCTTCCTCTACCTTGGGTGAGACTTCATCTACTTCGCAGGTGTTGCCGAAAGGGCCGGTAGTTAGGGTTTTGTTGGTGCACTATTGTGGTGTTGAACCTTAGGTCTGCCCCTGTGCCAACACACATCCTTCATAATTTTCCTCCAAAACACTATGAGTACCTACCTATGTTTGATGGGGAACCTGATAGCATCTCAGCTGAAAAAAACATCCAAGAGTTTGAGCATTTTATATATTTGTTTGAGATTGAACATGATGACATTTGTATGAGGGCCTTCTCTCAATCATTGAAAGGAGCCACAAAATATTGGTTTAAACATTTGCAGCCAGAGACAATTATCTCATGGAAGGAATTGAAAGATGTCTTTTTAAATTTTTGGGGAAATAAGAATTATTTGGACCTACAGCTTAGAGAGTTCTATGCTTTGGAAAAGCAGGACAATCAAACTATTTCTATATTTAGCAGAAGGTTTTCCAGTATCTATCAAAATTTACCCAAAGAAATTCGACCCACTGAAGCTGCTGCAATGCTCCATTATGAAACTACTCTCCATCCATATTCATCTCTCCTTATTATGGAAAGAAGATCCAAGTCCTTACAACAAATGTTCTATGATGCTCAGGACATTCAACACAACATCCAAGCATATGAACAGATTCAAAATGAAGGACCAAATGCCCAAGAATGTGAAATTGAATATGAGAGGAAAGAGGTTGATTGGGATCCTGAGCATAGATTTGAAAATACCATAGGTCCTCTTGCAGTTTACAACGCCAATGATTATGAAAAAATTTATATTCCACCTGTTGAAAGAGGGGGTGCTCATCCATTTTATGATAAGAAAAATGATGATCGTTTTATGTATTCGTTTATAGACGGTCAAGAGGATGAGTTTACAAATCATTTTGTTGAAGATCAGGTTGATGTTCCCCGTTTTTTATTATTAGATGACATCGCACAGACAATTGATTTTCCTGTATATGACAAATATGAGAAGGATTGTGATGATTAAGACTTTCTTTTTCAACAGTACAGTGAGATAAATCGACCTACATATCATAGTTACAAAGGGAAGAGTATTGGATCAGCCGAAGATAATTCTCTACCCTTGTGCTTTGTTGCATTCAAATTTTTGAAAGAGAATTCTCAAATCATTGTTGAAGTGAGCGAATTTGCGCTGATGAAAAGTCACAACAAACCAATGGAATAGATTGACAAGATATTGGAGCACTCTTCTCAGGCGTTAGATGGCCCTATTTCTTGTTTTATAGAAGACCTTGTAAATTCAGAAGTGCAGTCATTGGTCGAAGACAAAGATGAAAGTGGGCATGTCCAACAATCCAAAGAGATGGATAAATGTACCTATGACGACACTGGAGAAAATGAAGAAGGTTTTGAATCAGGTAACAAAACCTGCCATTGTGTTTTTCCTCATTCAATCTGTTGAAACAAAGTAGCGTTTTAAATCAGAAAATATCCACGCATGAAGTGGAAAGTGAAGAAAGCAGTGAACTTACGGATAAAAACTTTCTTCCCTTATGTTTTTCTTCCTTCGAATGGTTAAGAGAAAATCACGAGACTTCAAAGAAAACATGGAGTTCTAACTATATTCACGGTAGTACTGTTTTACATGAAAAGATTGTTATCATTGAAGAACACCAATTACACTCACATGCATTGAAGGATCACTACTTGGAAAATTTGGAGTGACAACCTACGCTTAACCATCAGATTAAAGAAGAATTTGATCAAGAAATTGTTGTTGAAGGTCGTTTTTCTTCTCCTAAAACTAATGCATATGTTCAACAACATTCCCAAAAAGACAAAGTATTTCAAGGTTGCCTTTCTTCCCTTGAAAATGACGTAGTGATCCTATTTCTGAAAAGCCTAGACATGGATGGAGATTTTGAAACTTCACCTATGGAGACTCCAAACAGCGAGGGAACACTTATGGAGGAAGCTTACTCTTCTGTCTTGATTCTTGAAAAAGAAACATTCTTCCATATGATTCATGATTCCAAGACACATTATATGGAAAAGGTTTATAATCAAAATTCACCAATAATAGAGGACTACAAGAAATCAATGTTTGTATCAAAGGTGTTTCCTTCTACATTAGACGAGTTTCTCCAACCATGGTTACCTTATGACTCAAGATATATTTACTACCAAACTTCTCAAAAATTTTGCCAGTTTTTTGATAGAAGTTAACAAGTTGAATCACCTGAAAACATAAATGCAGTGGAAGAAGTGAAATGTAATGATTGTTTTATGCATATCTTAGAAGATCCATTTGCGATCCTGTTGGGAGACTTGAACAATCCAGGCCCTTCAATTTTGTTTAGAATTGGACTTATAGATAAAATCTTGAATGAATCTGTCAGCAGAAGGGTTTTTGAACAAGCAAGTACAAAAGAAACGAACAGTGGATAGAATGTTGTCATGGCTACATTGGGATTATGATTTCACTTGATTGACGATCCTTTTTTCTGCAGTTAGGGTAGGTAGGATTGTGTGAATAATATTGTTGATCAAGCATTGTTTTCCAGTAGTATGTACAGTTAGATCCTAGCAGTAATTTTTTAGCATCCAATAAAAAGCCGGTTTTAAGATTTGACGATTCAGTCTCCAAGACAAAACAAGATACCCATACACGTTTGAAGGCATCCCAATGAAGAAGGCATCAAGTCTACAGTTCTTTGCTACCTCACAGGGAGGATAGCATCCCCAGTTGGAGCGTATGTTATCACCATGATGATCATGCTTCAAATCTAAGTTTAAATTTAGCAGGTGACTAAATCAGTGTAGAGACATGGCGTTATTTGAAGGCTCAGGTCATATATGGCGGCGATATGGACAAATATAGCAGGATCGCGAAGGAGGAAATCCTACAGACCGATCGTTGATATTGGGGCAGTCCAGATCAACGGTTGAGACCCATATCAGGCGACGAAACAATGCGGGACTTAACTGATAGAGGGCGGGCTGGGGAAAACCACCATGGTGTCAGTCGTGGACGCATGGCGCCCTCAGAGGTACATCAGGGCGAAAGGCGGTCTGCCTAAAACCATTTTCACAAAAGCACCTATGTCACGTGTTCTAATACGTCAAATCAACGATTCGTGTAGGGGAAGGCGACGACTGGTCAAATCACCACACGCCACTCGTTCGGGTACTTCACGATCGTGCAATGTCAGGGGAACGCTGCCAGATAATGAACTCAAAGGATAACCATTTGAGATGGATTGGCCGAGCATGGTAAATCAACGTGCTTGCAAGTAATCTTGTCAGTGATTAATGATTGGAACTTGATAACTACCGATATTCAAGTATGGGTGGTGTTATTCTGTTTCCAGAAATTGTTGTCCCATGCATAAGTGGAGTAATGTCGAGCTGTATCAATTTCTTGAGTTCTGTAAAATTAAGGGAGACAAAATCGTGGCCTCTGTGAGGTCGGAAGATATGGATAACGTCAATCGAACAATGTCTAGTACAACAGGGTTCTCAACTAATGTGTCAAGCTTACCAATAAGTGAGAAAGAAAGGTGGGTTGCGCAGATATTAGCAACCAAATTTCATACAGAGCCCACAACTAAATTATATTCGGGGGTCAGATTAAACCCTGTTATGAGGGACCTAGTCATAAATGAACACTCAGAAGAAATATACAAGAAGACAACAAAAAAGAAATAGAGAAAATGACAGAGAGCAGAAATCAGAGCTAAGGCAATGGAGAGCATTGGAGAAAATCAACTCACTTGGTTGAATACTCTGAAAGAGGAAATCACCAAAATGAAATGAATTCTCAGGTGGGATTAAGTACATTTTAGCAAATTTTGGACAGATGGCGGTCGAAGAAAGGGGCCTCATATATGACAGACCTGTTCCTAGTGGTCCTTTTAAAATAAGATAATTGTTGTTATAAATCACTCCTTTTTGTAACTTGTCTCTATTTTTAGAATTACGGGGAAGTCTAAACGTTTTGAATTCCACAAGTAATTCCCCTATATATGTATTATCTCGAGGATATGAAAAGCATAGAGAAAAGAGGAGCCTGCCATCTGTGCAGGAAGACTTTTGTAAATTATGGGGCTGAATTGAATACATATGTAGCAGCTTTGAAGTCTCTATGAAAAGATTCTAATGGTGGTGATGTGAGTTTTGTACTCAGTCATTGTATGTGTTTCCTGTGATCTTTTATTTCATATACATTTTTCTTCTGTTTAAATTGGAGAGTTAAAGGCCCAGAATTCATCCCTTGATGGTCTCGGCTGAAACAATTTAAACTGTGTATTTCTTCCCAAATAATTCAGAATTCATTTTATTAATGCTCTGATGCAGTTACTTGTTTTTCCCCTTTCCTCTTACACTCTACAAATATTATTTAAGACTCAGATTCATTGCCTCATTTAGCCTTTATCCTCTGGAGAGTTCTATTGGCCATTCAATGTTTTTATTCATTTTCATAATTTTGACTCCATAGCCCTGAGTGTCCCTCCTCTTCTTGGCCAACAAATTTATAAAAACCCCCCAAGACAAACCAAATCTAGCCATCGATTGCCATAGATATATCAAGTGACATGAGAGAGCCCTCTCTGATTTGAGCAGGCTAGTGCCTCAGCTCTAAAGTAGGTTGAAACAATTACCTTTGTCGTTTGTTTATCACCCAAAACAAATTTACAGAGTGCTAACATAGTCAACGGGGAAACTAACCCTTAACGAGATGGAAAACCTAATTGAGCAAAACAAATCCATGATTTGGGTCATGCCATTACACCTCTCACTCTACCTATTGTCATTTCTTTATTCTTTCGAAAAATATTATACATAATATAAATTGTGTTGTCTCATATAAGTGTTATGTTGGATGGCTTTATATATATCTGTGTAGGAAGACTTTTGTAAATTCTGGGGCTGAATTCAATACATATGTAGCAGCTTTGAAGTCTCTATGAAAAGATTCTAATGGTGGTGATATGAGTTTTGTTCGCAGTCATTGTATGTGTTTCCTGTGATCTTTTATTCCATATACATTTTTCTTTTGTTTAAATTGGAGAGTTAAAGGCCCATAATTCATCCCTTGATGCTCTCAGCTGAAACAATTTAAACTGTGTGTATTTCTTCCTAACTAATTCAAAATTCATTTTATTAATGCTCTGATGCAGTTACTTGTTTTTCCCCTTTCCTCTTACACTCTGCAAATATTATTTACAACTCAGATTCATTGCCTCATTTAGCCTTTATCCTCTGGAGAGTTCTATTGGCCATTCAATGTTTTCATTCATTTTCAGAATTTTGACTCCATAGCCCTGAGTGTCCCTCCTCTTCTTGGCCAACAAATTTATAAACCCCCCCCAAAACAAACCAAATCTAGGCACTGATTGCCATAGATATATCAAGTGACATGAGAGAGCCCTCACTGATTTGAGCAGGCTAGTGCCTCGCCTCTAAAGTAGGTTGAAACAATTACCTCTGTCGTTTTTTTATCAACCAAAACAAATTTATAGAGTGCTAACATAGTCAACGGGGAAACTAACCCTTAATGAGATGGAAAACCTAATTGAGCAAAACAAATCCATGATTTGGGTCATGCCATTACACCCCTCGCTCTACCTATTGTCATTTCTTTATTCTTTCGAAAAATATCATACATAATATAAACTGTGTTGTCTCATATAAGTGTTATGTTGAATGGCTTTATATATATATATATTATAGGTTTTGTATGAATGAATATACAACTTTGTCGTATTATTCATATAATTATGGTTGTGTATTCTCTTGATGTTTGTTTACAAAACTTTATGTTTTTTTAATAAAACTTTAATTATGAATAAAAATAATATATAGGGTTTTAATAACAAAAACAAATATCAAACTTAACTTAGAGTTGAGTAAGTAGTCGAGAGCTTCAGTCACAAACACGGATAAGGTTGAGGTTAGGGGTACTCTATTAGATAGATTTGAAAATCCCTACCTCTTTGGAAGAGCATCTATTAACAAGACAAGTTAAGGTATCTACATATAAGGTTTCAACGCTATTGATAAAGGTGGAACTAAACCCTAAACCTTAGAGAATGACTATGATAAAGAGTCACTAATCAGGGTTTTCTCAAAATATATTTTTACAAACAAAGCATTGAGGCCACATGAATTGGTCCACTCCATTCCATTCCATCCCAAACTACAATAAGATTGTCTATAATATACCTAACCTACCCAAAATTAATCTAATATGCTTAAGGTAGACAATACAATAAAATCTCAACTTTCAACATTTGTGTAATCCTCTTCTATAAGTTTGTTGTTGAGCATTTGACAATATCAAACCATCAAATTCAATAGAAACTCTTCTCTCTAAGAAAAAGTAAAATCAAATTTGGAAGCAACTCTTTTCTATAAAAAAATAACGTGGGAAATTGTTTGAACAAGTATGTATATGGTTAAACAATTTAAATTTAAAAATGGTATTTTCACATGTATAAGTTACATTTTTCTCGATTTAGGAAGTAAAAATTATAATTATATATAAAAGTATCAAAATCATATATAAATAACACATTTTCATGATTAATAAAAAAATTAAAGATTTAATAAAATGTATATGATGATGATAATTTGTTATTCTATTAAAATTAATATTGATTTATAGAATTTTAATAAAGAAAAGTTGATTATTATGTTTTTTATGGTGGAATCAACAATTAGGGCGGGCTTGTACTTGCGTGTTATGGGGTCGATGCTACCACTATAACCTCCAGGTGTAACTGCACATGCCACAAGCACGATGCACTGGTAAGTCGAGGTTTTGATCCGTTGACCTCACATAACAAAGTGCCTTAACAATGCACTCCATCACCGACTAATCTACACCTCGAGAGCTCTCAAATTTGAAGGACATAGGGGTGGGCTTTGATCCACTTATGTGTGCATGGGTCACGGTACCATTTAATGTATTATCTCTTGGTGCAACCACACTTTTGACCACTACCTCAAGGTGTCTCCATGACTTCGAATTAGACTTTCATGGGAATTGAACCTTTCCCAAAAATGAAAAACTCCTCACTTTCCATCATTGAATCCAACCCTTTTCGACAATTATATGTTTTTTAAACTCAAATAATTTAGAAATAAACTTTTTAATTCACTTTATTTTTCATAAATGTTAATTTATGAATATTATTTTTTATAAATTTTATAAAAATAAAAATGTATTATAATCTTGTTGTAAACCTTTATGTAGCAAACATAATGATCTCTCACTATTCATGTTTATTTTCATTGTTAAGGACATGAAATTCAATTCAATTCAATTCAATTGGGAATAGTTTTACATGAAATCAAATTCAATTGGAAATACTTTTTCTTTTCAATGTCCACTTCGTGTTTATGTTGGTTCATATCTCCATGCTTGAAACCGCACATCACAACCTAAAAGGGTCCCCTTTTGTCCCCACAATACTTATCTATCCCATATTTTCACAAGTGCAAGCGATTCTTTACGGGTGCGAGCGATGGGTCAAAATAGGGAGAGATGGTTAAATTTTCTTAAAATTCATTGGGTATAATAGGTCGTTAATATGTGGAATTTTTTTTTTTTTTAATAACATTGACTTTTTTAATGTGGATTTTATGTGTACGTGTAAGTTGTAGTTATAGTTTTTTTTGCTTTGACTTTATTTGTTATGATGTTATTATTTAAGCGTATTTTGGTTATAAAAATAATTTGGTTGGATGATGGATACATTTATGGACGGTGTAATCTAAACCTTTAATCTAATTTGATCTAATTTGATGTGATTATTATTTGATTTGAACATATATATGTTATGATTTATGTTATGATATTTTTGTGATGCTATGGAATATTGAAAATAAATACATGGTTATATGATGAAATCTATTATGTTAAATGATGTCATTGATGATTTGCCAAGTGTGACAGGAAGAACCATAGATGCATATGAACTCCGGATTGAGTCAAGATATGTGGACCCAGGATGGGGTTGAGTTATGTATGATTGACATGTATAGGACATTGTTTATTGTTTATTCAATGATCATTGGATAATGCTATTTGATATGTTGTCTCTAAATGTATGCAAAAAGAAGGAAACAATTGCCAAATAATCTTATACATGGGCAAAGGGTTGTATAATGAAATGTGACATGATGAGTACTATCAAGGAGATGATGCATAAGTAATATATTCCTGCCTACTAGCCTCTCTACCTTGAAATGGGTTCAAAAACATATCTTATAATGTTTTTTCCTAGAGGTTACATGTTGTTGTAAGGGTAGGTCGTGGATTTGGTCACTTACTGGGTCCTCTTGAGGGGTGTGCAATAAAGTGCCAATCCTTATTCCTCAGTGATCAATAGTCTCTCACCAGTGGTGAATGAGTAGGGTTAGTTAAGTCCCAACCATGACATCACACCCCATCATTGAAAAATGATACTTGAAGGGCATGCATGAACATGGCACCCTCGATACATATCGATAGGAAATATTTGAAGGGCATGTGGGGGCATGGCACCCTTGGTATCATGCACTTGAAGAGTTGTAGAGGTTATGTTTAGCGTTTGGTGCAAGGAACTTGAAGAGTTGTATAGATTATGTTTATCTCTTGGTACCGAATACTTGAAGGCTTTGAGGCAGCTTGGTCTCACCCTTGGTATTACCTTTGATTTGGTTTATGTATACTTTGAAGAAAAATATCCTTTGGCATATGCATTTTTATTTTAACATGGGAAATGGAATGAAGTGCATGACTGGTTTGATTGATCATATAGACTTAAGCACATTTTTACGAAAAGAGAAATATAATTTACTTTATAGGAAATGAAAAATGCATATAGAACGAGGAGAATTAAATGGAAAGAAAAGCAATTTTATTTAAATATGAAATATTAATTTTATATGCACCCACTAAATGAGGAAAAAGAGAATGGATCTAGCGAACATCTAGGAGTAAAAATAGGAGAAGAGGTTGGGATGCCATAAATAATCTCTATTTTGCAACTTAAATAAAAGAATTACTTGTGCATGGAGTGACACATAGGTGAGTTAGTAATATACAAACACTAAATAGAATAATTAGTATTTTTCATGAGATGGATAAATAACATGAGCCTCAAAGACTATATAAGAAAGAAGGTTTAAGATTGAGAGTTCATATTTTTGCACCCAATGTTGGATGGATGTCACAATGCTTAAATTTTTTTTATTGACTTGGTGTTGGGTTTGGTCTCAATATTATGTATGTATTTGGAAGGTAGGGACCTCATATGCTCTAAAGGAACCACAAAATTTGAATGCTAGTTTTTGTACTTTTTTCATACAACCCGATGTAGTTTGAGGGTCTATGTGGAACAAGAATACTCATTTGGGAGTTGGGAGGGTGGTCAACTAGTAAGCAAAATAGATATTAGGAAAAGTAGAATTGGAGTTTATACTTGGAAATGAGGAATTATTTAGGGACGATATTTTATAGTCTTCTATAAATAGGTATGTTCGTTTGAAATTTGTAGAAATAGTATTTTAATTCTTGAAAATTTGGAAATAAATTGAGTGGGATTTGAAATTCTAAATATTTTCCAAGCCAATTAATATATGTGTTAAAAGTTGAATTTGTTGATTAGAACTCTTAGAATAAGCTTCAGGACTAGTGTAACCCTTGTAGAAAATCCTACAATGAATGATTTCTTAAGAAAAATTCTGGAAAGCAATTAGTGAATTATTTTTTTGTATGAACAATTACTAGTTAGCCTTATAAAAATTGTAGTCACATCCATTTGACTACCAATTACTTTTAGGAAAACTGTGGTCGCATCCTGTAGATGAAAGTTTGAGTTTTTCGAGGAAAATGCCTTGGATTTTCCTTATTGTTTTTTTCTACTTCACAAGAAAATAATGAGATATGATTTAGATTGTTAAAAAACTTATATAAACCATATTTAAGATATATTTTCACTGATTTGAATGTTTCTATTTGGATTTTAAAAAATACATCTTGATTTTTAGCTTATAGGTTAATTATTTTGCATTGTTGAAACTTTATTTTTTAAATTGTAATACTTATAATTTTAACATTGAATGAATCGTAATACTCCTCTCATCTAAAAAGAATTGTTACAATTGCGTAGATAGAGAAAGACCATTGAAAAACACTTTTAAAAGAATGGTTATAATTGTGTAGATAGAGAA
>JASDQU011310414.1:25419-35737 GCA_032191745.1 Picea mariana
CAAGTGAAAGAGGAAAATTAGGGTTGTCCTCCCAATAGATGTTGTTTTCTCATATTCACAACCTTATCCATGAAGTTGAAAACTTTGCTCAAAGTGCAAAGCCCAAGACTATTTTAACCTTGTGTTGCTTTGACATAAACAAAGCTACATCAAAGTGAAAGAGGACTTTGACATAAAGAAAATTGCATCAAAGTTATCCCAAATAGATTTTGTTTTCCACATTTGTGATACGTTTGGTCCTATACAATCATATGGGTATGGTACAACGACACCAATCTTGTCAAATGTCATAAAGTCTCAATATATTTGGACCATTGTGATGATTTTGGCATTTGGCCTATTATTGTCTTTTATGCCCTAAGTATTGCTCATCCCACATAGTGAAGAGCACAAACAATAGTTGGTATCACTAACAAAGTACGCATAAAAATATCAATGTCGCCATCCCCTAGTGTAGGGGTAACAAAGTAGGCATAAAAATATTCATTTAGGTACGAATTCCAAATGGTTGGGTTAAAAAGTCTTTATGGGTAGGAATGGACAAGGATTGCTTCGATTACATGTGTCTAAGCATTGACCACTTTAATGAAAAATGAAAAACAAAAAATATAAAAATAAAAATTTAAATATTAATAATGGTAAAAAAAACTTTTAACATATRAAAACTAAATTTAAATTTAATAATATAAATAAGTTTTTATAAGAGTTGAGTTTTGAGACATATTAAAGTTTCTTTTAATGCTCTTTCTCTAAGCATGTAATCATAACAATTTTTTTCTTTTYTTCAATATTCAAATTATTTTTTTTATGTGATCATAGGTTTTATAAGGTTAACTAGCKGTGAAATGTGTATGTAGTTTTTACATGGCGTGGTCACCTCTATTCATATAGAAAAATAATTCCTCATTTGCTTTGTAAAAAAATTCTTAAACAGACATTCATTGTGGGATTTTCTATAGAGGTTAGGATAGTTCTGAAGCTTATTTTAAGGGTTCTAATCAACAAATTCAACTCTCAAAACATATGTTAATTTTCTTAGAAATTTTTCATAAATTTCAAATTCCATTCAACATTTTTCCAAATTTTCAAGAATTAAAATACTTCTACGAATTTAAGATTAAGATACCTATTTATGAAAGGCTATACAAGATATCCCCTTGATGATTCTCCAGTTCCATGCTTGTTCCAAGTATAAGCTCCAATTCTCCTTTGCCAACTATATGATTTTCTTACCAGTTGATCACCCTACCAACTCCCAAATGGGTACTCTTCTTCCCCAAGGAACCCTGAGCTACAACCAATTGTATGAGAAACGTACAAAAACTAGCATTCGGAGTGTGTGGCTCCTCTAGAGCATATGAGGTCCCCATCTCTCAAGTATATACACAATTTTGAAACCAAACTCAACACCAACTCACCAAAACAAATTCAAGCATTACGACATATATCCAACATTAGGTTGCAAAAATTTGAGTTGTCAAGCCCAACCCTCCTTTGTTATACAGATTTTGAGGGTCATGCCATTAGTCCATTTCATGCAAAATAATAATTATGTTAATTAGTGTTTGTATATTATTCACCCACCCATGTATCACTTCAATGCACAAGTATTTTTTTAATTTAAAATGCAAAATAGAGATTATTCATCACATCGCAACCTCTTCTCCTATTTTTACTACTAGATGTTCCTTAGATCTCTTTTCTTTCTGCTCATTGAGTGGGTGCACATGAAATTAATGTTTTCTATTTAAATAAAAATGTTTGTCTTTCCATTTAAATTACCCCTTTCTATATTGATTTTCCATTTCCAATCATAAAGTAAATTATATTTCTCTTTTCATAAAAGGTGTATAAGTTTATATGATCAATCAAACCACTCATGCAATTCATTCAATTTCCCATGCTAAAATTAAATCCATATGCCAAAACATATTTTTCTTCAAAGTATACATAAACCAAATCAAAGTTAATACTAAGGGTGAGACCAAGTTACCTCAAAGCCTTCAAGCATTCACTACCAAGAGCTAGACATAACCTCTATAATTATTCAAGTGACATGCACCGAGAGCTAGACATAACCTCTACAACTCTTCAAGTGCATGATACTAAGGGTGCCATGCCCCCACATTCCCTTCAAGTACTACCTACAAATATGTGTCAAAGGTGGTATGTTCCTGCATTCCCTTCAAGTATCATTTTTCAATGGTAGGAGATGGTGTCATAGTTGGGACTTAACTAGTTGTTCTCATTCACCACTAGTGAGAGACTAATGTTCATTGAGGAATAAGGATTGACACCTTATTGCACACCCCTCAGTGGGACCTTATAAGTGACCGAATTGACAGTCTACCCTTACGACAACGTGTAACCTCTAGGAAAAAGCATTAAAACATATTGTCTTCAACCCATTACATGGCAATGAGGCTGGTAGGAAAGAATAGGTGACCTATACCTCCTCTCCCTAAGGGTACTCATCATGTCACATCTCATCACACAACTCTTTTCCCATGTATAAGATTATTTGGAAAATCTTTCCTTGTCTGACATCTAGAGACAACATAAAAAATAACACTATCCAATGATCGTTTAATAAGCAATAAGCAATGACATATACATGTCAATCATACATAACCCAACCTCATCCTAGATCCACATATATTGACTCAATCTGGATTCCATACACACCTATGGTTCTTCATGTCACACTTGACAAACCATCAGTAACAGCATATAACACAATAAATTTCAACATGTAGCCATGAGTTCATTTTCAATATTCCATAGCATCATAAGAATATTAGAGCATATACCATAGAAGATATATGTCCACATCAAACAATAATCACATCAATTTACATTAAAGGTCTTGTTGTCCCTTGACCAAGTTTTGGGAGTTTCTTGGTCATGTTGACCTATTTTGGGACTTCGACAGCCTGTCGAAGGAGGAGCGCAAGGCGAAGCGGAGATCACGGGATCTTGGCCCCCTTTTGGGCCTCTTTTTGGGTTGTTGGGAATATGTTACGGGAAAGGGATGTCGACCCATGGGTTTACCTATGTTTAGGCCTATTTTGTAATGTATAAATAGATACCTAGGCGATGTAGGAAAGGGTCGATGAGCTAAGTGCCAAGTAGGTCTGTGTCCCAGCTAAGGTTGCAAACACTTGGATCCTGCAACCACCCCTGCCTCTACCTCAGGTGAGACTTCATCTACTTCGCAGGTGTTGCCGAAAGGGGCGGTAGTTAGGGTTTTGTTGGTGCGCTCTTGTAGTGTTGAACCCTGGGTCTGCCCCTATGCCAACAAATGGTTCTGTTGTCGGGACTTGAAACTATGATTGTTGGGAACTAAGAAAGAGGAAGATATGTGCAAAGATTCATCCTGAAATTGTGAAAGCTCTGTGCGTAGATCTATGCCCTAGTGCGCAGTGTTCTACTTGATCTGTAAAGATTTGTGTTAAAGAAAGAAGGTCGGATCTGTAGAAAAGAAGCAGGATCTAAAAAATTTGTGCTCCAAGAAAGGTAAAAGTGAGAAGTTTTGATTGAAAGAGGTAAGTTCTGTAAGCTTTGTTCTTTGTAAAAGTAAGATAAGTGGAAATTTTTGTTTCTAGAGTATGGATCTAGGTATATCTGATAGGTTTTGTCCTAGTTTGAAGGCTAGGGTGTTAATAGATGAAAGAAGGTTTGATATGAATAGATCTGATAAGAATAATGAAAGATATGTTATACCTATGCATAGAAAGAATGTTTGGACTAACAAATGGATGCAGGATCCTAGAAAGAATTTGTTGCAAGTTACCTACCATGATCCTAGTGTGCAGTATAGAAGAGGTTGGGGATCATTGAAAAGAAAGAGAGGATTAACCCTATGTTACAGTTGCAGGAGGCCAGGACATCTTGCTAAGGAATGCCCTGGTGGAAGACCTAGTTGTCTCTGTTGTAAGGTTATGGACCATGAAGTGTTGGATTACCCTAGAATGATTTCTAAGCTTGAAGGAATGAACCTGAGTAAAGAGAACCCTAAGGCAGAACCCTAGCAAGAGTCAGAGAAAGTATAGATACGGATAAAAGAAACCCTGAATGATCACCGACATGTCATCTTATTAGAGATATTCAAAGAGAAGGAATGCATCGAAGCAAGAATAGGGGACTTCGACATTGACGATGTTCTGGATGAGGAAACACAGATGAATATTATGCCAAAGAGAACCTAGGAAGCTATAGGAAGGCCTGCTATGATCCCTTCACTAGGAGGAATAAGTTTATTCAAAGGAAAGTTAGTAAACCTATGTGGAAGGCTCTTTCGGATACCTATGACTGTCAATGGAACTTTGACAGAAGAAGACTTTGAAATTATTAAATTTTTTGAAGATAGCGCCCCGTTTACCATGCTAATAGGAAAACCTTGGATTGATAGAGATCAAGCCAGACGAAAGGAAGAAGAAGAATTTTTGGAACAGAAGAAGCAAGAGTTAAAAGACTTTATGACCAGAAGGATCGCGCACTTGATTGAGGAACAAAAGAGCAAATCACATATATTTAATACTAGCAACCGGGATGTCTAAGCTAAGAGAACACTAGAGGATCCCCAGGATATTGAATTACCTACCCTAGGCACAAAAGAAGTATTACCCAGAAACCCTAGGAGAGAATTTCAACAGCGCGAAGTAACTAAGACCAAAGAAGAAAAGAATCAGAATGAGAAAAGTGTTACTGAGACGAAGCTCACTGGAAATAAAGCTAGAAAGTTAAGAAAGAAAAGGGCTAATACTGAAAGATTACAGGAGGTTCTAGAGGAGACCTTACAGAAAGAAAAATTACAGAATTTGAGCTTTGTCGGGATATCAAAACAACGACATATGGCACTTCGCCATGATGAAGTAATATAGTCGTTGGGACCGATATATCCATTCGACTTCCGCTCCAAACGGAAAGAAAAGTAATAAAGGTTCGTCATCAGACCGTTGGACCATGCTATAACAGAAAGAACGGAGTTAATGAAGCCTTCATATCCGTTGCAAGCGATCCGTTACAGAAGTTGTCTATTTATCCCGCAGCACCATGCAACGAGAACACTTTTTCCAATTGAGAATTTCAGCTCGCATCCTTGATTAAGATTGCCCAATGATCACTACGCCTTTGCCTTCTCCCTATTGTAGTACCCACATTACTTTGAGAACCCGAGATATCCATCTTGAGCACGGATGTTCGAAGAGCTCACCACCGAAGAAGCAACTGCGACATAAGTTATGATCGACTTAATGGTTGAAAGAACCATGTCAGGAAGAGGAATGTCTACAGGTGTACAGACATCATCGATGTGAGGAGTGCAAGCCTCCCTGTCGACTGCTCGAGCTAGCCCATCCCGGCCAACTGACGAAAAGAGAACTAAGCATAGAGATGATATTGTGAACGCTAAACTGATTCCAAGCATTCTACCTGCTTATCTACCACCTCTGAGCGGCGCCATCACTCGTGACAGTGTACCCCACGAATTTGATTATGCTTTGATCACTGCGTACCTTCTGAAAGAAGTGCACACAGTTTGTGCCGACCCGGATAAGCTCACCACGTTGAAGTTCAGTGACTTCAACCTCGGCGACAGGAAGGCTTACAGTATGCTCACCCCTCATAAATATCTAATGCGAACCAAAGGAAAGAAATCCAAGATTATCGCTCAATCATGGACCCAGAACCTCGCGCAGTCAACCCTACTTAATGTAGTGAAGATTCCTCACTTCGGTAGGCATCAATAAGTGAATGCATGCGTCAAGTTGTTGTTGTCCTGCTATCACGGATGATACTTATGGTTGAATCGTCGCATCACAGTGGATCCGACTTTGACCAATCGGATCACAGGGCTAAGCATGCAGGGCCCCGACCCATGGGATTTTTACCCCAGCAAGACCACGGATTGCGCTCTTGCGCAGAAGATAAAGGATATGTATGGAAATGTCAAGAAGGGAACGCAAGGCTACAAGGTAGCCTCTATCCAGAGTGGCACAGTGCGCCTTGCCTGTCATATGATCGCAGGCAAGCTAGTTCGCAAGAACCGACCGACCCAAGTGACCGGATTTGTAGTAAACCTCGTAGGGAAGTGCGTGGAAGGCCTACATATGAATTGGTCCAAATACTTGGTGAACTAGATAGAACTGGACTGCAAGGAAGTGCAGGACCAAGGGTACGAGTTCCATTTTAGCTGGCTACTTATATTAATCGTTTTCATCGCATGGGAGATGCTGGAAGGTGCAACCTTCCCGGATGTCGAACCCTTTGAGACACTTTCCGTGAAGTTCGGTACATTGTGGTACTCCAGCAACATGAAAAAGCAGTGGAAATCCAATGTCGTTTTCCACACTTATTACAACCAACTGAAGATCGCAATCCAGGCTATGCCTCGCATCACCCCGAACACACTTCACAGATTTAGGCCATTGATGAAATTCAGCGCGGACCGCCACTTCATCTACATCACACCATGTGCTGATGAGCATCACCAACAGTTGCATTCCTACTACAAACTAATAGAGGAAGACTTAGAAGAGATTACTAAGGAGTGGTCGACGGACCTCCTCATCCCAGCTGACCTCGCGGAGCTCTCTAATGTTGATAGTCCAGAATCCATGCACAATACACCTGGACAGAGCAAGACCAAGAAGAATGAAGAAGCCCAGGATGTCCAGAGCACTTCAGCACAGACTCCTTCTATCTCACCTGAGTGCGGAGGTGATGGCGAAGAGATAGATAGCACTGAAGTTGAACAAAAGAAAGACAAGGTCACACCACTAAGAGACGAAGATGATCCCTCAAAGAAAGGGAAGGTTTCCCCTTTTAAACCTTCTTCAAGGAAGAAAATGAAAGCAACTAGAACCAATTTTGAGACCACCCTAACCTCAGAAGACTTTGATTTCATCATCGTTGCACTAAACGATGCTTCGCTGGAGATAGCAGAGAAGCAGGAAGCCAAGCAGGAGGAGATGTTCAGTCGGATCAAGGTCGAATTTCAAGAAGTGCAGCAGGCACTACAATCCATACGTGTAGTATCCACTGCGCCCCTGACAACAGGAACACCAAAAACAAAAGATGAGCCAACTCAACTCCACTAGATTGATGATACGGTCGAAGCTCACCTTCGACAAGCACAAGAGGAAACAACACAAGCCACCCAAGCTCTAGCGCATGTACAGGGAGCTCTGTTAGAACAACGCAGTAATGCAGAATGAGAGAAGCTTGTTATGCAAGAGAAGTTTGATGAAGAGAAAGCAGAGCTACAACAAAGCAAGGAACAATTGCTCGCTAAGCAACTTGAAGTTAAAGAAAGGGTCAACAGAGCACTTCGCTCTGTGACAATTGTTGAAGTCCAAACTGAGGACCAAGTTCCACAGCAGGTGGCACAATTGGAAGAGGTAATCCAAAAGCTCCAGCAGCGCATCGCAGATCTAGAAATCTGCGTTGTACCCAAAACCCCTTAGGAGATAAGAGACTAGCGAGAAGCAATTGCTCGCAGCGCAGTTGGCAGATTAAAAGCTCTTTCCTTGGAGTGCAAGAAGCTAAGTAATCAGAACGCCCAGACATACAAAAACCTTACAGAGAATCCAGAATTGCAGACGCTGGAGTCGCAACTCCAAGAAGCAAAACATCATGCAGATACGCTACAGGTACAGCTAAAGGCCCTGTCAGCTGTAGACAGGATGAAGAGATCGCATGAACAACGCATAGCTCAACAGCAGGTTCATATGCTTCAAAGTAAAGTGATGGAAGTCACTCAACGACTTCAACCTGTGCAGGATCAGGCATGCCTATTATTTACAGAGTTCGAGAGCCAAGGAGCAGAACTTGAACAGGTCGTCCTCTTAGCAAAGCAGCACCTGGAAGGACCGGTGAATGACTCATTGATCCAGCAGTTCACCGAGCAAGAGGCTACAACAAAACAGCAAGTCCAAGAAGCTCGATCTAAGCTCGAGGTGTTCAAGGCAGAATTGGTCAGATTGGAGTGACTCGGGACGAGTCACAGGTGAGTGTTGGGGGCCTATTGGCCCTTGACCAAGTTTTGGGAGTTTCTTGGTCATGTTGACCTATTTTGGGACTTCGACATCCTGTCGAAGGAGGAGCGCAAGACAAAGCAGAGATCATGGGATCTCGGCCCCCTTTTGGGCCTCTTTTTGGGTTGTTGGGAATATGTAACAGGAAAGAGATGTCGGCCCATGGGTTTACCCATGTTTAGGCCTAATTTGTAATGTATAAATAGATACCTAGGCGATGTAGGAAAGGGTCGATGAGCTAAGTGCCAAGTGCAAGTAATAGTTGTATATGCTCTGTGCATGTTGTGTGAGACTTGCAAGGCTAAGTGCAAGTGACTGTAAGAGATTGAGTAGAAGCTTTTGTGATGTAACCTAATTTGGGGAAGGAGGATCTGGGGAGGTGCGCGCAGATCTCATTTCCTATGCGGAGTGGGGTTTGTATGGCTATGTGCATGTAGATGACTGATTGAAGATAATAAAGAAAAAAGATTTGGTGGACGTAGCCCCAGGAGAGGGGTGAACCACGTAATCATTGTGTTATCTTGCTTGGCGCTTGTCTGAATGTGTTTATGTCTTCTTTGCTTAGTGCGTTGAGATGATTAGATAGATCTTCTTATGCTCAGTGTTAATGATGTATGGAATGTTAGATCTAATATACATGAATATGCTCAGTGCTTGATCAGTTACGTCCGACCTATTTTACTTATGCTAAGTGCTCATATATGGTAGATTACTGTGAGTACTGCGAGGCTCTGTTTTATCAACGAAGTAGATAATGATTGCATGTTAAAGAACTAATGGTGCTAAGTTTTTTTCTAAGTTGTATAATCACAGATCTGTGTCCCAGCTAAGGTTGCAGACACTTGGGTCCTACAACCACCCCTGCCTCTACCTCGGGTGAGACTTCATCTGCTTCGTAGGTGTTTCCGAAAGGGTCGGTAGTTAGGGTATTGTTGGTGCGCTCTTGTAGTGTTGAACCCTGGGTCTGCCCCTGTGCCAACAGTTCTATATCACATTATCCATAAATGTATATATCAACCAACTAGGTCATTCTTATAACCAGAATGCCCTCAAATAATAACATCATATCATTCAAACAAAGTCAAAGCAAAAAAGAACACTACAACTTAGATGTTTGAAGGTGAGTTATATGAAATTCATATAGATTCTATGAATTCGGTTAGATAGATAGAAATTGTGTTACCTATTCAAAAATGGATATGCATTGTGTATGCTACTCACTCCACCCTTGGGAGGTTTTGAATCCCAACCTTGGCCTACCCAATCCTTTTGTCTTATCATCTACTCACATAGGGGCATTTGAAAGCATTGGAAAACTGATTAATGTTATTAGGGAAACATAAAAAATTATTATTTTGTCCATATATGAACTACTTATTATACCTCAATGAAATTTAAAAAAATTGACCATCTCTACCTATTTTGACCCATCGCTTATGCTTGTAAACAATCGCTTGCACCTGTTAAAATATGGAATCACGCACATTAGATAAGTATTGTTGGGAAAAGAACAAATGTATAGGGTGAAGCAAAAATATTACATGACATGTTTGTTACTCATAGTCCACACTTAGGCTACGTTTGAGTTTTCTAGAAGTGACAAGAGAAGCTAAGTTGATTACCATTAAATTGTTTTCGGGTCAATCAAGAAAAATGTATATATTTGTTTGTGATTGATTCTGTAAAGTGATTCACAAATGACAATCTAATCTCAACTTGTATCACAAGATTGAACCTAAAAATAAAATTAATGTTTTCACAATTCTACCAAATACTTATACACACTATACCAAATACTTGTACACACTATAAAATGTCATTTACCTTTTACCTTTTTTTCACACAACATTTACATATTATTACATAATTTAATAATCTTTTAAACTTAATACACATAAAGGAAGCTACATAAAAGTTGTCAAATAGATTTTGCTTTCAATTTTTATGATACTATGGTACAACTATACCATTCTTGCCAAATTTTTGTCATAAATTCTTAGGGTATTTGGATCATTGTGATTTTGGCATTTAACCTCTCTCTTTTATACATAAAAGTTGTCAAATAGATTTTGCTTTCAAATTTTATGATACTATGGTACAACTATACCATTCGTGCCCAATGTTTGTCATAAATTCTTAGGGTATTTGGATCATTGTGATTTTGGCATTTAACCTCTCTCTTTTATGCCCTAGGTATGCTATATTTAACCCAAATGGTATTTATCATTCCACACAGTGAAGAACACAACCAATAGTTAAGTATCACCACCACCACCATCCCC
>JASDQU011310414.1:35921-58583 GCA_032191745.1 Picea mariana
TAAAAATGTTTGTCTTTCCATTTAAATTACCCCTTTCTATATTGATTTTCCATTTCCAATCATAAAGTAAATTATATTTCTCTTTTCATAAAAGGTGTATAAGTTTATATGATCAATCAAACCACTCATGCAATTCATTCAATTTCCCATGCTAAAATTAAATCCATATGCCAAAGGATATTTTTCTTCAAAGTATACATAAACCAAATCAAAGTTAATACCAAGGGTGAGACCAAGTTACCTCAAAGCCTTCAAGTATTCACTACCAAGAGCTAGACATAAACTCTACAATTATTCAAGTGACATGCACCAAGAGCTAGACATAACCTCTACAACTCTTCAAGTGCATGATACTAAGGGTGCCATGCCCCCACATTCCCTTCAAGTAGTACCTACAAATATGTGTCAAAGGTGGTATGTTCCTACATTCCCTTCAAGTATCATGTTTCAATGGTAGGAGATGGTGTCATAGTTGTGACTTAACTAGTTGTTCTCATTCACCACTAGTGAGAGACTAATGTTCATTGAGGAATAAGGATTGACACCTTATTTCACACCCCTCAGTGGGACCTTGTAAGTGACCGAATTGACAGTCTACCCTTACGACAACGTGTAACCTCTAGGAAAAAGCATTAAAACATATTGTTTTCAACCCATTACATGGCAATGAGGCTGGTAGGAAAGAATAGGTGACCTATACCTCCTCTCCCTAAGGGTACTCATCATGTCACATCTCATCACACAACTCTTTTCCCATGTATAAGATTATTTGGAAAATCTTTCCTTGTCTGACATCTAGAGACAACATATCAAATACCATTATCCAATGATCATTTAATAAGCAATAAGCAATGACATATACATGTCAATCATACATAACCCAACCTCATCCTAGATCCACATATATTGACTCAATCTAGATTCCATACACACCTATGGTTCTTCATGTCACACTTAACAAACCATCAGTAACAGCATATAACACAATAAATTTCAACATGTAGCCATGAGTTCATTTTCAATATTCCATAGCATCACAAGAATATTAGAGCATATACCATAGAAGATATATGTCCACATCAAACAATAATCACATCAATTTAGATTAAAGGTCTTGCTGTCCCTTGACCAAGTTTTGGGAGTTTCTTGGTCATGTTGACCTATTTTGGGACTTCGATAGCCTGTCGAAGGAGGAGTGCAAGACGAAGCGGAGATCACGGGATCTCGGCCCCCATTTGGGCCTCTTTTTGGGTTGTTGGTAATATATAACAGGAAAGGGATGTCGGCCCATGGGTTTACCCATGTTTAGGCCTATTTTGTAATGTATAAATAGATACCTAGGCGATGTAGGAAAGGGTCGATGAGCTAAGTGCCAAGTGCAAGTAATAGTTGTATATGCTCTGTGCATGTTGTGTGAGACTTGCAAGGCTAAGTGCAAGTGACTGTAAGAGATTGAGTAGAAGCTTTTGTGCTGTAACCTAACTCGGGGAAGGAGGATCTGGCGAGGTGCACGCAGATCTCCTGTCCTATGCAAAGTGGGGTTTGTATGGCTCTGTGCATGTAGATGACTGATTGAAGATAATAAAGAAGAAGAGATGGTAGATGTAGCCCTAGGAGAAGGGTGAACCACGTAATCACTGTGTTATCTTGCTTGGCGCTTGTCTGAATGTGTTTATGTCTTCTTTGCTTAGTACTTTGAGATGATTAGATAGATCTGCTTATGCTCAGTGCTAATGATGTATGGAATGTTAGATCTAATATACATGAATATGCTCAGTGCTTGATCAGTTACGTCTTACCTATTTTACTTATGCTAAGTGCTCATATATGGTAGATTATTGTGAGTACTGCGAGGCTTTGTTTTATCAACGAAGTAGATAATGATTGCATGTTAAAGAACTAACGGTGCTAAGTTCTTTACTAAGTTGTATAATCACAAATCTGTGTCCCAGCTAAGGTTGCAGACACTTGGGTCCTGCAACCACCCCTGCCTCTACCTCGGGTGAGACTTCATCTGCTTCGCAGGTGTTGCCGAAAGGGGTGATATTTAGGGTTTTGTTGGTGCGCTCTTGTAGCGTTGAACCCTGGGTCTGCCCCTGTGCCAACAAATGGTTCTATTGTCGGGACCTGAAACTATGATTGCTGGGAACTGAGAAAGAGGAAGCTATGTGCAAAGATTCATCCTGAAATTGTGAAAGCTCTGTGCATAGATCTGTGCCCTAGTGCGCAGTATTCTACTTGATCTGTAAAGATTTGTGCTAAAGAAAGAAGGTCGGATCTGTAGAAAAGAAGCAGGATCTAAAAACTTTGTGCTCCAAGAAAGGTAAAAGTGAGAAGTTTTGATTGAAAGAGGTAAGATCTGTAAGCTTTGTGCTCTGTAAAAGTAAGATAAGTTGAAATTTTTGTTTCTAGAGTATGGATCTAGGTATATCTGATAGGTTTTGTCCTAGTTTGAAAGCTAGGGTGTTAATAGATGAAAGAAGGTTTGATATGAATAGATCTGATAAGAATAATGAAAGATATGTTATACCTATGCATAGAAAGAATGTTTGGACTAACAAATGAATGCAGGATCCTAGAAAGAATTTGTTGCAGTTTACCTACCATGATCCTAGTGCGCAGTATAGAAGAGGTTGGGGATCATTGAAAAGAAAGAGAGGATTAACCCTATGTTACAGTTGCAGGAGGCCGGGACATCTTGCTAAGGAATTCCCTGGTGGAAGACCTAGTTGTCTCTGTTGTAAGGCTATGGACCATGAAGTGTTGGATTGCCCTAGAATGATCGCTAAGCTTGAAGGAATGAACCTGAGTAAAGAGAACCCTAAGGAAAATCCAGAAAAGGCAGAACCCCAGCAAGAATCAGAGAATGTATGGATATGGATAAAAGAAACCCTGAATGACCACTGACATGTCATCTTATTAGAGATCTTCAAAGAGAAGGAATGCATCGAAGCAAGAATAGGGGACTTCGACATTGACGGTGTTCTGGATGAGGAAACACAGATGAATATTATGCCAAAGAGAACCCGGGAAGCTATAGGAAGGCCTACTATGATCCCTTCACTAGGAGGAATAAGTTTATTCAAAGGAAAGCTAGTAAACCTATGTGGAAGGCTCACTCGGATACCTATGACTGTCAATGGAACTTCGACAAAAGAAGACTTTGAGATTATTAAATTTGTTGAAGATAGTGCCTCGTTTACCATGCTAATAGGAAAACCTTGGATTGATAGAGATCAAGCCAGACGAAAGGAAGAAGAAGAAGTTTTGGAATAGAAGAAGCAAGAGTTAAAAGACTTTATGACCAAAAGGATCGCGCACTTGATTGAGGAACAGAAGAGCAGATCACAGATATTTAATACTAGCAATCAGGATGTTGAAGCTAAGAGAACACTAGAGGATCCTCGGGATATTGAATTACCTACCCCAGGAACAGAAGAAGTATTACCCAGAAACCCTAGGAGAGAATTTCAACAACGCGAAGTAACTAAGACCAAAGAAGAAAAGAATCAGAATGAGAAAAGCATTACCGAGACAAAGCTCACTGGAAATAAGGCTAGAAATTTAAGAAAGAAAAGGGCTAATACTGAAAGATTACAAGAGGTTCTGGAGGAGACCTCGTAGAAAGAAAAATTACAAAATTTGAGCTTTGCCGAGATATCAAAACAACGACATATGGCACTTCGCCATGACAAAGCAATATAGTCGTTGGGACCGATATATCCATTCGAATTCCGCTCCAAACGGACAGAAAAGCAATAAAGGTTCGTCATCAAACCATTGGACCACGCTATAACGGAAAGAATGGAGTTAATGAAGCCTTCATATCCATTGCAAGCGATCTGTTACAGAAGTTGTCTATTTATCCCGCTGCACCATGCAACGAGAACACTTTTGCTAATTGAGAATTTCAGCTCGCATTTTTGATTAAGATTGCCCAATGATCACCACGCATTTTCCTTCTACCCTATTATAGTGCCCACGTTACTTTGAGAACCCGAGATATCCATCCCGAGCGCGTATGTCCGAAGAGCTCACCGCCGAAGAAGCAACTGCGACAGAAGTTCTGATCAACTTAATGGTTGAAAGAACCATGTCAGGAAGAGGATTGTCTATAGGTGTACAGACATCATCGATGCGAGGAGTGCAAGCCTCCCCGTCGACTGCTCGAGCCGGCCCATCCCAGCCAACCGATGAAAAGAGAACTAAGCATAGAGACGATATTGCGAGCGCTAAACTGATTTTGATCATTCTACCTGCTTATCTATCACCTCTAAGCGGCGCCATCACTCGTGACAGTGTACCCCATGAATTTGATTATGCTTTGATCACTGCGTACCTTCTAAAAGAAGTGCGCACATTTTGTGCTGACTAGGATAAGCTCACCACGTTGAAGTTCAGTGACTTCAACCTCGGCGACAGGAAGGCTTACAGTATGCTCACCCCTCATAAATATCTAATGTGAACCAAAGGAAATAACTCCAAGATTATTGCTCAATCATGGACCCAAAACCTCGCATAGTCAACCCTACTTAATGTAATGAAGATTCCTCACTTCAGGAGGCATCAAGAAGTGAACGCATGCGTCAAGTTGTTGTTGTCCTGGTATCACAGAGGATACTTATGGTTGAATCACCGCATCATAGTGGATCCGACTTTGACCAATCGGATCACAGTGCTAAGCATGCAGGGCCCCAACCCACGAGATTTTTACCCCAACAAGACCACGAATCGCGCTCTTGCGCAGAAGATAAAGGATACGTATGGAGATGTCGAGAAGGGAACGCGAAGCTACAAGGTAGCCTCTATCCAGAGCGGCGCAGTGCGCCTTGCCTGTCATATGATCGCAAGCAAGCTAGTTCACAAGAACCGACTGACCCAAGTGACCGGATTTGTAGTAGACCTCGCAGGGAAGTGTGCGGAGGGCCTACATATGAATTGGTCCAAATACTTGGTGAACCAGCTAGAACTGGACTACAGGGAAGCGCGGGACCAAGGGTACGAGTTCCATTTTAGCTGGCTACTTATATTAATCACTTTCATCGCATGGGAGATGCCGGAAGGTGCAACCTTCCCGGATGTCGAGCCCTTTGAGCCACTAGCCACGAAGTTCAGTACGTTGTGGTACTCCAACAACATGAACAAGCAGTGGCAGTCCAATGTCGTTTTCCACACTTATTGCAACCAACTGAAGATCGCAATCTAGGCTATGCCTCGCATTACCCCGAGCACACTTCACAGATTTAGGCCATTGATGAAATTTAGCACGGACTGCCACTTCATCTACATCACACCGTGTGCTGATGAGCATCACCAACAGTTGTATTCCTACTACAAACTAACAGAGGAAGACTTAGAAGAGATTACTAAGGAGTGGTCGGCAGACCTCCTCATCCCAGCTGACCCCGCGGAGCTCTCTAATGTTGATAGTCCAGAATCCATGCACGATACACTTGGACAGAGCAAGACCAAGAAGAATGAAGAAGCCCAGGATGTCCACAGCACTTCAGCACAGACTCCTTCTATCTCACCTGAGTGCGGAGGTGATGGCGGAGAGATAGATGGCACCAAAGTCGAACAGAAGAAAGACAAGGTCACACCACCAAGAGACAAAGATGATCCCTCAAAGAAAAGGAAGGTTTCCCCTTTGAAACCTTATTCAAGGAAGAAAATGAAAGCAACTAGAACCAAGTTTGAGACCACCCTAACCTCATAAGACTTTGACTTCATCGTCGCTGCACTAAACGATGCTTCACTGGAGATAGCAGAGAAGCAGGAAGCCAAGCAGGAGGAGATGTTCAGTCGGATCAAGGTTGAATTTCAAGAAGTGCAGCAGGCACTACAATCCATCCGCGTAGTATCCACTGCGCCCCTGATGGCAGGAAGACCAAAAACAGAAGATGAGCTAACTCAACTCCACCGGATTGATGATACGGTCGAAGCTCGCCTTCGACGAGCACAGGAGGAAACAACACAAGCCACCCAAGCTCTAGTGCAAGCACAGGGAGCTCTATTAGAACAACGCAGTAATGCAGAACGAGAGAAGCTTGCTATGCAAGAGAAGTTTGATGAAGAGAAAGCAGAGCTACAACAAAGCAAGGAACAGTTGCTCGCTAAGCAACTTGAAGTTAAATAAAGGGTCAATAGAGCACTTCGCTCTGTGGAAATCGTTGAAGTTCAGACCGAGGACCAAGTTCCACAGCAGGTGGCACAATTGGAAGAGGTAATCCAAAAGCTTCAGTAGCGCATCGCAGATCTAGAACTCCACGTTGTACTCGAAACCCCCTAGGAGATAAGAGACCAGCGAGAAGCAATTTCTTGCAGCACAGTTGGCAAATTAAAAGCTCTTGCCTTGGAGTGCAAGCAGCTAAGTAATCAGAGCGCCCAGACATACGAAAACCTTATAGAGAATCCAGAATTACAGACGCTGGAGTCGTAGCTCCAAGAAGCAAAAAAGCATGTGGATATGCTACAGGTACAGCTAAAGGCCCTGTCAGCTGTAGATAGGATGAAGAGATCGCATGAACAATGCACAGCTCAGTAGCAGGTTCATATGATTCAAAGTAAAGTGATGGAAGTCACTCAATGACTTCAACATGTGCAAGATCAGGCATGCCTATTATTTACAGAGGTCGAGAGCCAAGGAGTAGAGCTTGAACATGTCGTCCTCTCAGCAGAGCAGCACCTGGAAGGACCGGTGAATGACTCAGTGATCCAGTAGTTCACCGAGCAAGAGGCTAGAACAAAACAGCAAGTTGAAGCAGCTCGATCCAAGCTCGAGGTGTTCGAGGTATAATTGGTCAGATCGGAGTGACTCAGGATGAGTCATAGGTGAGTGTTGGGGGCCTGTTGGCCCTTGACCACGTTTTGGGAGTTTCTTGGTCATGTTGACCTATTTTGGGACTTCGACATCCTGTCGAAGGAGGAGAGCAAGACAAAGCGGAGATCACGGGATCTCAGCCCCCTTTTGGGCCTCTTTTTGGGTTGTTGGGAATATGTAGTGGGAAAGGGATGTCAGCCCATGGGTTTACCCATGTTTAGGCCTAATTTGTAATGTATAAATAGATACATGGGTGATGTCGGAAAGGGTCGATGAGCTAAGTGCCAAGTGCAAGTAATAGTTGTATATGCTATGTGCATGTTGTGTGAGACTTGCAAGGCTAAGTGCAAGTGACTATAAGAGATTGAGTAGAAGCTTTTGTGATGTAACCTAACTCGGGGAAGGAGGATCTGGGGAGGTGCGCGCAAATCTCCTGTCCTATGCGGAGTGGGGTTTGTATGGCTCTGTGCATGTAGATGACTGATTGAAGATAATAAAGAAGAAGAGTTGGTGGGTGTAGCCCTAGGAGAGGGGTGAACCACGTAATCAATGTGTTATCTTGTTTGGCGCTTGTCTGAATGTGTTTATGTCTTCTTTTCTTAGTGCTTTGAGATGATTAGATAGATCTGCTTATGCTCAGTGCTAATGATGTATGGAATGTTAGATCTAATATACATGAATATGCTCAGTGCTTGATCAGTTACGTCTGACCTGTTTTACTTATGCTAAGTGCTCATATATGGTAGATTACTGTGAGTACTGTGAGGCTATGTTTTATCAATGAAGTAGATAATGATTGCATGTTAAAGAACTAACGGTGCTAAGTGCTTTACTAAGTTGTATAATCATGGATCTGTGTCCCAGCTAAGGTTGCAGACACTTGGGTCCTACAACCACCCCTGCCTCTACCTCGGGTGAGACTTCATCTTCTTCGCAGGTGTTGTCGAAAGGGTCGGTAGTTAGGGTTTTGTTGGTGCACTCTTGTAGCGTTGAACCCTGGGTCTTCCCCTATGCCAACAATTCTATATCACATTATCCATAAATGTATATATCAACCAACTAGGTCATTCTTATAACCAGAATGCCCTCAAATAATAACATCATATCATTCAAACAAAGTCAAAGCAAAAAAAAACACTACAACTTAGATGTTTGAAGGTGAGTTATATGAAATTCATATAGATTCTATGAATTCGGTTAGATAGATAGAAATTGTATTACCTATTCAAAAATGGATATGCATTGTGTATGCTACTCACTCCACCCTTGGGAGGTTTTGAATCCCAACCTTGGCCTACCCAATCCTTTTGTCTTATCATCTACTCACATAGGGGCATTTGAAAGCATTGGAAAACTGATTAATGTTATTAGGGAAACATAAAAAATTATTATTTTGTCCATATATGAACTACTTATTATACCTCAATGAAATTTAAAAAAATTGACCATCTCTACCTATTTTGACCCATCGCTTATGCTTGTAAACAATCGCTTGCACCTGTTAAAATATGGAATCACGCACATTAGATAAGTATTGTTGGGAAAAGAACAAATGTATAGGGTGAAGCAAAAATATTACATGACATGTTTGTTACTCATAGTCCACACTTAGGCTACGTTTGAGTTTTCTAGAAGTGACAAGAGAAGCTAAGTTGATTACCATTAAATTGTTTTCGGGTCAATCAAGAAAAATGTATATATTTGTTTGTGATTGATTCTGTAAAGTGATTCACAAATGACAATCTAATCTCAACTTGTATCACAAGATTGAACCTAAAAATAAAATTAATGTTTTCACAATTCTACCAAATACTTATACACACTATACCAAATACTTGTACACACTATAAAATGTCATTTACCTTTTACCTTTTTTTCACACAACATTTACATATTATTACATAATTTAATAATCTTTTAAACTTAATACACATAAAGGAAGCTACATAAAAGTTGTCAAATAGATTTTGCTTTCAATTTTTATGATACTATGGTACAACTATACCATTCTTGCCAAATTTTTGTCATAAATTCTTAGGGTATTTGGATCATTGTGATTTTGGCATTTAACCTCTCTCTTTTATACATAAAAGTTGTCAAATAGATTTTGCTTTCAAATTTTATGATACTATGGTACAACTATACCATTCGTGCCCAATGTTTGTCATAAATTCTTAGGGTATTTGGATCATTGTGATTTTGGCATTTAACCTCTCTCTTTTATGCCCTAGGTATGCTATATTTAACCCAAATGGTATTTATCATTCCACACAGTGAAGAACACAACCAATAGTTAAGTATCACCACCACCACCATCCCCCAATAGTTAAGTATCACCACCACCACCATCCCCTCCTGTAGAGGTAACAATGTATGCATTAAAAAATTCATTCAGGTACGAATCCCAAATGGTTGGGTTAAAAAGTCTTTATTGGTGGGAATTGACCACGATTGAATTTCATTAGGTTATCTGTGGGAATGGACAAGGATTGTTAATTAAATGTGTTTAATTATTTGATAATTTTAATAAAAAAAGAAAATACATATTTTTATTTATTAAATTTTAAAAAATAAAAATGTAAATGGCAAAAAAAACTTTTTAATATATAATTGATAAATTTAACTACGGTCTCAATTTACAAAAAGATTAATAATATAAATAGATTTTTATAAGAATTTTGTTACATATAAAAGTCATTTTTAATGGTCTTTCTCTATCTACACAATTATAACAATTCTTTTAAAAGTCTTTTTCAATGGTCTTTCTCTATCTACGCAATTATAACAATTATTTTTAAATGAGAGGAGGATTACAATTAATTCAATGTTAAAATTATAAGTATTACAATTTAAAAAATCAAGTTTCAACAATGCAAAATAATTAACCTATAAGCTAAAAATCAAGATGTACTTTTTTAAATTTAAATAGAAAAATTCAAAACAGTGAAAATATATCTTAAATATGGTTTATATAAGTTTTCTAACAATCTAAATCATATCCCATTATTTCCTCGTGAAGTAGAAAAAAACAATAAGGAAAATCCAAGGCATTTTCCTTGAAAAACTCAAACTTTCATCTACAGGATGCGACCACGATTTTCCTGAAAGTAATTGGCAGTCAAATGGATGTGACTACAATTTTTATAAGGCTAACTAGTAATTGATTGCATCTGTGGCTTCTATAAGGCATGGTCACCTCTGTTCATACAAAAAAATAATTCACTATTTGCTTTCCATAATTTTCCTTAAGCAATCATTCATTGTAGGATTTTCTACAGGGGTTACGCTAGTCCTGAAGCTTATTCTAAGAGTTTTAATCAACAAATTCAACTTTTAACACATATATTAATTAGCTTGGAAAATATTCAGAATTTCAAATCCCACTCAATTTTTTTCCAAATTTTCAAGAATTAAAATACTATTTCTACAAATTTCAAACGAACATACCTATTTATACCTATTTATAGAAGACTATAAAATATCTTCCCTGAATAATTCCTCATTTCCAAGTATAAACTCCAATTCTACTTTTCCTAATATCTAATTTGCTTACCAGTTGACCACCCTCCCAACTCCCAAATGGGTATTATTGCTCCACATGGACCCTCGAACTACATCGGGTTGTATGAAAAAAGTACAAAAACTAGCATTCAGATTGTGTGGTTCCTTTAGAGCATATGAGGTCCCTACCTTCCAAATACATACATAATCTTGAGACCAAACCCAACACCAAGTCAATAAAAAAAATTTAAGCATTGCGACATCCATCCAACATTGGGTGCAAAAATATGAACTCTCAATCCTAAACCTTCTTTCTTATATAGTCTTTGAGGCTCATGTTATTTATCCATCTCATGAAAAATAATACTTATTCTATTTAGTGTTTGTATATTACTAACTCACCTATGTGTCACTCCATGCACAAGTAATTCTTTTATTTAAGTTGCAAAATAGAGATTAATTATGGCATCCCAACCTCTTCTCCTATTTTTACTCCTAGATGTTCCCTAGATCCATTCTCTTTTTCTTCATTTAGTGGGTGCATATAAAATTAATATTTCATATTTAAATAAAATTGTTTTTCTTTCCATTTAATTCTCCTCATTCTATATGCATTTTTCATTTCCTATAAAGTAAATTATATTTCTCTTTTCGTAAAAATGTGCTTAAGTCTATATGATAAATCAAACCAGTCATGCACTTCATTCCATTTCCCATGCTAAAATAAAAATGCATATGCCAAAGGATATTTTTCTTCAAAGTATACATAAATCGAATCAAAGGTAATACCAAGGGTGAGACCACGCTGCCTGAGAGCCTTCAAGTATTCAGTACCAAGAGATAAACATAATCTATACAACTCTTCAAGTTCCTTGCACCAAACGCTAAACACAACCTCTACAACTCTTCAAGTGCATGATACCAAGCGTAGTGCATGATACCAAGGGTGCCATGCCCCACATGCCCTTCAAATATTTCCTATCGATACGTTCCGAGGGTGCCATGTTCCTGCATGCCCTTCAAGTATCATTTTTCAATGATGGGGGGTGATGTCATGGTTGGGACTTAACTAACCCTACTCATTCACCACTAGTGAGAGACTATTGATCACTGAGGAATAAGGATTGGCACTTTATTGCACACCCCTCAAGAGGACCCAGTAAGTGACCAAATCCACGACCTACCCTTACAACAACATGTAACCTCTAGGAAAAAACATTATAAGATATATTTTTGAACCCATTACAAGGTAGAGAGGCTAGTAGGCAGGAATATATTACTTATGCAGCATCTCCTTGATAGTACTCATCATGTCACATCTCATTATACAACCCTTTGCCCATGTATAAGATTATTTGGCAATTGTTTCCTTCTTTTTGCATACATTTAGAGACAACATATCAAATAGCATTATCCAATGATCATTGAATAAACAATAAGCAATGTCTTATACATGTCAATCATACATAACTCAACCCCATCCTGGGTCCACATATCTTGACTCAATCCGGAGTTCATATGCATCTATGGTTCTTCCTGTCACACTTGGCAAATCATCAATGACATCATGTAACATAATAGATTTCATCATATAACCATATATTTATTTTCAATATTCCATAACATCACAAAAATATCATAACATAAATCATAACATATATATGTCCAAATCAAATAATAATCACATCAAATTAGATTAAAATTAGATTAAAAGTTTAGATTACACCATCCATAAATGTATCCATCATCCAACCAAATTATTTTTATAACCAAAATGCGCTTAAATAATAACATCATAACAAATAAAGTCAAAGCAAAAAAAACCTATAACTACAACTTACACATCCACATTAAAAAAACCACATTAAAAAAAGTCAATGTTATTAAAAAAAATAAAAAATTGTCCACATATCAACTACCTATTATACCCAATGAATTTTAAGAAAATTTAACCATCTCTCCCTATTTTGACCCATCGTTCGCACCCGTAAACAAACGCTTGCACTTGTGAAAATATGGGATCGTTCACGTTAGATAAGTATTGTGGGGACAAAAGGGGACCCTTTTAGGTTGTGTTGTGCGGTTTCAAGCATGGAGATATGAACCAACTTAAACACGAACTGGACATTGAAAAGAAAAAGTATTTCCAATTGGATTTCATTTCAGGTAAAACTATTCCCAATTTCATTTCATTTCATGTCCTTAACAATGAAAATAAACATGAATAGTGAGAGATCATTATGTTAAGGAAGGTTTACAACAAGATTATAATACGACAAAGTTGTATATTCATTCATACAAAACCTATATATATATATATATATAAAGCCATCCAACATAACACTTATATGAGAAAACACAGTTTATATTATGTATGATATTTTTTGAAAGAATAAAGAAATGACTATATATATATATATATATATAAAGCCATTCAACATAACACTTATATGAGACAACACAGTTTATATTATGTATGATATTTTTTGAAAGAATAAAGAAATGACAATAGGTAGAGCGAGGGGTGTAATGGCATGACTCAAATCATGGATTTGTTTTGCTCAATCAGGTTTCCCATCTCATTAAGGGTTAGTTTCTCCGTTGACTATGTTAACACTTTGTAAATTTGTTTTCGTTGATAAACAAACAACAGAGGTAACTGTTTCAACCTACTTTAGAGCTGAGGCACTAGCCTGCTCAACTCAGAGAGGGCTCTCTCGTGTCACTTGATATATCTATGGCAATCAGTGGCTACATTTGGTTTGTTTGGGGAGGGTTTTATAAAGTTGTTGGCCAAGAAGAGGAGGGACACTCAGGGCTATGGAGTCAAAATTCTGAAAATGAATGAAAACATTGAATGGCCAATAGAACTCTCCATAGGATAAAGGCTAAATGAGGCAATGAATCTGAGTTGTAAATAATATTTGCAGAGTGTAAGAGGAAAGGGGAAAAACAAGTAACTGCATCAGAGCATTAATAAAATGAATTCTGAGTTAGTTAGGAAGAAATACACACAGTTTAAATTGTTTCAGCCGAGAGCATCAAGGGATGAATTCTGGGCCTTTAACTCTCCAATTTAAACAAAAGAAAAATGTATATGGAATAAAAGATCACAGGAAACACATACAATGACTGAGGACAAAACTCATATCACCACCATTAGAATCTTTTCATAGAGACTTCAAAGCTGCTGCATATGTATTCAATTCAGCCCCAGAATTTACAAAAGTCTTCCTGCATAGATATATATAAAGCCATCCAACATAACACTTATATGAGACAACACAGTTTATATTATGTATGATATTTTTCGAAAGAATAAAGAAATGACAATAGGTAGAGCGAGGGGTGTAATGGCATGACCCAAATCATGGATTTGTTTTGCTCAATTAGGTTTTCCATCTCATTAAGGGTTAGTTTCCCCGTTGACTATGTTAGCACTCTATAAATTTGTTTTGCCTGATAAACAAACGACAGAGGTAACTGTTTCAACCTACTTTAGAGCTGAGGCACTAGCCTGCTCAAATCAGAGAGGGCTCTCTCGTGTCACTTGATATATCTATGGCAATCGATGGCTAGATTTGGTTTGTTTTGGGGGGGTTTTATAAATTTGTTGGCCAAGAAGAGGAGGGACACTCAGGGCTATGGAGTCAAAATTCTGAAAATGAATGAAAACATTGAATGGCCAATAGAACTCTCCAGAGGATAAAAGCTAAATGAGGTAGTGAATCTGAGTCATAAATAATATTTGCAGAGTGTAAGAGGAAAGGGGAAAAACAAGTAACTGCAACAGAGCATTAATAAAATGAATTCTGAATTATTTGGGAAGAAATACACATAGTTTAAATTGTTTCAACCGAGAGCATCAAGGGATGAATTATGGGCCTTTAACTCTCCAATTTAAACAAAAGAAAAATGTATATGGAATAAAACATCACAGGAAACACATACAATGAATGAGGACAAAACTCATATCACCACCATTAGAATCTTTTCATAGAGACTTCAAAGTTGTTGCATATGTATTCAATTTAGCCCCAAAATTTACAAAGGTCTTCCTGCACAGATGGCAGGCTCCTCTTTTCTCTATGCTTTTCATATCCTCGAGATAATACATATATAGGGGAATTACTTGTGGAATTCAAAACGTTTAGACTTCCCCATAATTCTAAAAATAGAGACAAGTTACAAAAAGGAGTGATTTATAACAACAGTTATCTTATTTTAAAGGGACCATTAGGAACAGTTCTGTCATATATGGGGCCCCTTTCTTCGACCGCCATCTGTCCAAAATTTGTTGGAATGTACTTAATCCCACCTGAGAATTCATTTCATCTTGGCGATTTCCTCTTTCAGAGTATCCAACCAAGCGAGTTGATTTTCTCCAACGCTCTCCATTGCCTCAGCTCTAATTTCTGCTCTCTATCGTTTTCTCTATTTCTTCTTCGTTGTCTTCTTGTATATTTCATCTGCGTGTTCATTTATGACTAGGTCCCTCATAACAGGGTTTAATTTGACCCCCAAATATAATTCAGTTGTGGGCTCTGTATGAAATTTGGTTGTTAATATTTGTGCAACCCACCTTTCTTTCTCACTTATTGGTAAGCTTGACACATTAGTTGAGAACCCCGTTGTACTGGACATTGTTCGATTGACATTATCCATATCTTCTGACCTCGCATAGGCCACGATTTTGTCTCCCTTAATTTTACAGAACTCAAGAAATTGATCCAGCCCAACATTACTCCACGTATGCATGGGACAACAATTTATGGAAACAGAATAACGCCACCCATACTTGAATATTGGTAGTTATGAAGTTCCAATCATTAATCACTGACCAAATTACTTGCAGGCACGTTGATTTGCCATGCTCGGCCAATCCATTTCAAACGATTATCCTTTGAGTTCGTTATTTGACGGCGTTCCCCTGACATTGCACGGTCGTGAAGTACCTGAACGAGTGGTGTGCGGTGATTTGACCAGTCCTCGCCTTCCCCTACACTAATCGTTGATTTGACGTATTAGAACACATGACATCGGGATTTTGTGAAAATGGTTTTAAGTAGATCGCCTTTCGCCCCGATGTACCTCTAAGGGTGCCACGCGTCCATGACTGACACCATGGTGGTTTTCCCCGGCCCGCCCTCGATCAGTTAAGTCGCGCACTGTTTCGTCGCCCGATATGGGTCTCAACCGTTGATCCGGGCTGCCCCAATATCAATGGTCGGTCCGTAGGATTCCCTCCTTCGCGATCCCGCTATATTTGTCCATATCACTGCCATATATGACCTGAGCCTTCAAATAACGCCATGTCTCTACACTGATTTAGTCACCTGCTAAATTTAAACTCAGATTTGAAGCATGATCGTCATGGTGATAACATAGGCTCCAACTGGGGATCATATCCTCCCTGTGAAGTAGCAAAGAACTCTAGACCCGGTGCCTTCTTCATTGGGATGCCTTCAAACATGTGTGGGCATCTTGTTTTGTCTTGGCGACTAAATCGTCAAATCTTAAAACCGTCTTTTTATTGGATGCTGAAAAATTATTGTTAGGATCTAACTGTACATACCACTGGAAAACAATGCTTGATCAACAAGATTATTCACACAATCCTACCTACCCTAACTGTAGAAAAAAGGACCGTCAATCAAGTGAAATCATAATCCCAATGTAGCCATGACAACATTCTATCCACCGTTCGTTTCTTTTGTACTTGCTTGTTCAAAAACCCTTATGTTGACGATTCATTCAAGATTTTATCCATAAGTCCAATTCTAAAAAAAATTGAAGGGCCTGGATTGTTCAATTCTCCCAACAGGATCGCAAAGGGATCTTCTAAGATATGCATAAAACAATCATTACATTTCACTTCTTCCACTGCATTTATGTTTTCAAGTGATTCAACTTGTTGACTTCTATCAAAAAACTAGCAAAATTTTTGAGAAGTTTGGTAGTAAATATGTATTGAGTCATAAGGTAACCATGGCTGGAGAAACTCGTCTGATGTAGAAGGACTCACCTTTGATACAGACATTGATTTCTTGTAGTCCTCTATTATTGGTGAATTTTGATTATAAACCTTTTCCATATAATGTGTCTTGGAATCATGAATCATATGGAAGAATGTTTCTTTTTCAGGAATCAAGACAGAAGAGTAAGATTCCTCCATAAGTGTTCCCTCGCTGCTTGGAGTCTCCATAGGTGAAGTTTCAAAATCTCCGTCCATGTCTAGGCTTTTCAGAAATAGGATCACTACGTCATTTTCAAGGGAAGAAAGGCAACCTTGAAATACTTTGTCTTGTTGGGAATGTTGTTGAACATATGCATTAGTTTTCGGAGAAGAAAAAGGACCTTCAACAACAATTTCTTGATCAACTTCTTCTTTAATCTGATGGTTAAGCGCAGGTTGCCACTTCGAATTTTCAAAGTAGTGATCCTTCAATGCATGTGAGTGTAGTTGGTGTTCTTCAATGATAACAACCTTTTCATGTAAAACAGTACCACCATGAATATAGTCAGAACTCCATGTTTTCTCTGAAGTCTCATGATTTTCTCTTAACCATTCGAAGGAAGAAAAACATAAGGGAAGAAAATTTTTATCCGTAAGTCCACTGCTTTCTTCACTTTCCACTTCATGCATGGATATTTTCTGATTTGAAACGCTACTTTGTTTCAACATATTGCATGAGGAAAAACACAATGGCAGGGTTTTGTTACCTGATTCAAAACCTTCTTCATTTTCTCCAGTGTCGTCATAGGTACATTTCTTCATCTCTTTGGATTGATGGACATGCCCACTTTCATATTTGTCTTCGACCAATGATTGCACTTCTGAATTTACAAGGTCTTCTATAAAACAAGGAATAGGGTCATCTAACACCTGAGAAGAGTGCTCCAATATCTTGTCAATCTGTTCCATTGGTTTGGTGTGACTTTGCATCAGCGCAAATTGGCTCACTTCAACAATGATTTGAGAATTCTCTTTCAAAAATTTGAATGCAGCAAAGCACAAGGGTGGAGAATCTCTTCGGTTGATCCAATACTCTTCCCTTTGTAACTGTGATATGTAGGTTGATTTATCTCATTGTACTGCTAAAAAATAAAGTCTTGATCATCACAATCCTTCTCATATTTGTCATATACAGGAAAATCAATTGTCTGTGTGATGTCATCTAATAAGAAAAAACTGGGAACATCAACCTGTTCTTCAACAAAATGATTTGTAAACTCATCCTCTTGACCGTCTGTAAACGAATACATAAAACGATCATCATTTTTCTTATCATGAGATGGATGAGCACCCCGTCTTTCAACAGGTGGAATATAATTTTTTCAAAATCATTGGCATTGTAAACTGCAAGAGGACCTATGGTATTTTCAAATCTATGCTCAGGATCCCAATCAACCTCTTTCCTCTCATATTCAATTTCACATTCTTGGGCATTTGGTCCTTCATTTTGAATCTATTCACATGCTTGGATGTTGTGTTGAATGTCCCGAGCATCATAGAACATTTTTTGTAAGGACTTGGATCTTCTTTCCATAATAAGGAGAGACGAATTTAGATGGAGAGTAGGTGCATAATGGAGCATAGCAGCAGCTTCAGTGGGTCGAATTTATTTGGGTAAATTTTGATAGATACTGGAAAACCTTCTGTTGAATACAGAAATAGTTTCATTGTCCTGCTTTTCCAAAGCATAGAACTCTCTAAGATGTAGCTCCAAAGACTTCTTATTTCGCCAAAACTTTAAAAAGACATCTTTCCATTCCTCCCATGAGCTAATTGTCTCTGGCTGCAAATGTTTAAACCAATATTTTGTGGCTCCTTTCAATGATTGAGAGAAGGCCCTCATACAAACGTCATCATGTTCAATCTCAAACAAATCTATAAAATGCTCGAACTCTTGGATGTGTTTTTCAGTTGAGATGCCATCAGGTTCCCCATCAAACATAGGTAGGTACTCATAGTGTTTTGGAGGAAAATTATGAAGGATGTGTGTTGGCACAGGGGCAGACCCAGGGTTCAACGCTACAACAGAGCACCAACAAAACCCTAACTACCGGCCCTTTCGGCAACACCTGCGAAGCAGATGAAGTCTCACCCGAGGTAGAGGCAGGGGTGGTTGCAAGACTCAAATGTATGCAACCTTAGCTGACACACAGATCTGTGATTATGATACTTAATAGAGCACTTAGCACCGTCAGTTCCTTTATATGCAATCAATATCTACTTCGTTGATGAAATAGAGCTTCACAGTATTCACAATGATCTAATGCATTTAAGCACTTAGCACAAACAGATGGATCAGATCTAGCAGAAGCAAGCACTAAGCACATTCATAGAGGTCAGATCTAACATTCATAGCACAAATTTTAAGCATATCTATATATCTATATCAAATCACTTAGCAAGAGAAGTTATAAATGCATCAAGATAAGAACAAAGAGGAACAACATAGTGTTTACGTGGTTCACCCCCACACTGGGGCTACGTCCACCAACTCTTCTTCTTTAATGTCTTCAGTCAATAGGTTACAAGCACAGAGCCTCAAAACCCTACTTATCCTAAGACAGGAGATATGTGCCCCTCGCTAGATCCTCCTTCCTTGTGTTACAACACAGAGCACTTCACAGCCTGTTACAATACCTTGCACCTAGCTCTGCAAGTCTCTCACAATATGCACAGAGCATCTACAAACCATGCTTGCACGTAACACTTAGTTGTCTTACATACACCACATAGATGCACCTCCACCTCTATCTAGCCTAAGAATCTATTTATATATTACAAAATAGGCCTAAACATGGGTAAACCCATGGGCTAACATCCCATTCTCGTTACATATTCCCAAAAACCCAAAAAGGACCCAAAAAGGGGCCGAGATCCTGTGATCTCCGCTTCATCTTGCGCTCCTCTTTCGACAGGCTGTCGAAGTCCGAAAATAGGTCAACCTGATCAAGAATCTCCCAAAACTTGGTCAAGGGCCAACAGGCCCCCAACACTCACCTGTGACTCGTCCCAAGTCACTCTAGTCTGATCAATTCTTCCTCAAACGCCTCGAGCTTTGCTCAACCTGCTTCGACATGTTGTTGTGCTACGACCTCTTGCTCAGTGAACTCTTGGATTACTGCATCATTCACTGGCCCTTCTAGGCATTGTTCTGTTGTGGTGACAACTTGCTCTATCTCTGCTCCTCGTCTTTCAACCTATGTAAATAACTGATAGGCCTTATCTTAGATAGGTTGGAGTCCCTGAGTTACTTCCATAACTTTTCTCTGGATCATATGGATCTTTTGTTGGACGATGCGTTGCTCTTGAGATCTCTTCATTATGTCTACAGCTGATAGGGCCTTTAGCTACGTCTGTAGTGTGTTTGCGTGTTTCTTAGCTTCCTTGAGCTGCGACTCCAATGCCTGCAATTCTGGATTCTTGATGAGGTTCTCATATGTTTTGGCACTGTGGTTACTCAGCTGCTTGCATTCCCCAGAAAGAGCCTTCAATCTCTCAACTGCGGTCATGGCGGTTGCTTCCCTTTGGTCTCTTACATCCTACGGGGTCTCGGGCACAGTGTAGCTCTAAATATGTTATGCACTGCTGGAGCTGTTGGATGGCTTCTACTAGCTGATCTACTTGCTTCATGACCTAATCCTCTGCCTTTATTTCTACAAATTTCACAGAGCAAAGTGCTCTGTTGACCGCTTTCTTTACTACAAGTTGCTCTGCTAGCAATTGTTCCTTGCCTAGTTGCAGCTGTGCTTTTTATTCATCCCACTTCACTTGGCGAGCAAGATTTTCCCGTTTTGAAGCACTGCGTTGTTTGAAAAGTACTCCCTATACTTGTGTCAAAGCCTGGGTGGCTTGCACTGTTTCCGCTTACGCTCGTCGAAGGAGAGCTTCGACTGTATCAGCTATTAGGTGGAGTTGAGTTGGCTCATCTCCCAGTTTTGGTGTTCCTAATGACATAGGCACAATGGAGGTTGCGCGGCTAGACTGTAGTGCTTGTTGTACTCCTTGGAGCTCAATTTCGATTCTATTGTACATTGCTTCCTTCTTAGCCTCTTGTTTCTCTGCTATCTCCGGCGAAGCATCATTCAGGGCCGCCATAATGAAATCAAAGTCATCTAAGGTGAGGATAGTCTTCATTTTGGTCATAGAAGATTTTGACTTATTCTGGAAAGAAGGCTTCGAGGGGGAAACCTTCGTTTTCTTCGAGGGGTCCTCCTCATCTCTAGGCGGTGTGACCTCACCTTTCTTCTATTCAAATTCTGCGCCATCTATCTCTCTGCAATCACCTCCTTGCCCTGGTGAAATGGAAGTAGTATTCACAGATGCACTGTCTAAATCCTAGACCTCTTCAATCTTCTTTATCTTGCTAGTTCTGGGTATATCCGGCACAGTTTCTTGACTACCTATATCGGATATCTCCACAGGGTTTGCTGGAATGAGGAGGTCCACCGACCAGTCCTTGGTGATCTCCTCCAATTCCTCCTCCGTTAGTTTATAGTAAGATTGAAGTTGTTGCTTGTTCTCGTCAGCGCGTGTTGTAATATAAATGAAATGGCGGTTCGCGCTGAACTTCATCAAAGGTTGGAACCTGTGTAAAGTATTCGGAGTTATGCAAGGCGCGGACTATATGGATACCTTCAAGTGGTTGTAGTATGTTTGGAACATGGCATTTGACTGCCATTGCTTATTCATTTCACTGGAGTACCACAATGTATTGAACTTTGTGGCCAAAGGTTCAAAGGGCTCAATGTCCAGGAAGGTCGCACCTTTCGGCATCTCCCAGGTGATGAAAGCAATCAAGATCAAAATCCAGTTGAAATGGAATTCATATCCTTGATCTTGTGCTTCTCTGAAGTCAAGTTCTAACTGGTTCACCAGGTACTTCACCGAATTCATTTGTAGGCCCTCCACGCAGTTTCCTGCGAGGTCGACTACAAAACCAGTCACTTGGGTGGGTTGGTTCTTTCATACTAACTTTCCTGCGATCAATTGACAGGCAAGGCGCACTGCACCACTCTGGGTAGAATCTACCTTGTAGCCTCGTGTTCCCTTCTCGGCATCACCATAGGTGTCCCTGATCCTTTGAGCTAGAGTGTGATCCATGGTTTTTCCAGAATAAAAATCCTATGGGTTAGGGCCTTACATACTAAGCCCGGTGATCCGATTGATCAACGTTGGATCCACTTTGATACAGCGGTTTAACCACAAGTATCTACCATTGTAACAGGGCAGCAACAACTTGACACATGCATTCACCTCTTGGTGTCTTCTGAAGTGAGGAATATTCACGATGTTGAGCAGGGTGGACTGCGCGAGGTTATGGGTCCATGACTGAGGGACAATCTTCGAATTCTTTCCCTTTGTTCTAGTCAGGTACTTATGTGGGGCGAGCATGTTGTAAACTTTCTAGTCTCCGAGGTTGAAGTCGCTAAACTTCAACGCTGCGATCTTTTCTTGGTCTGTGCGAACTGCGCGTATCCCCTTCAAGAGGTATGCAGTGACCGAGGCATACTCAAAATCTATGGGCACACTATCTCGATTTATTGTGCCACTCAGAGGTGGCAGATAGGTGGGTAATATGCTCTTAATCAACTTAGCACTCCCAAGATCATCCCTGTGCTTAGTTCGCTTCTCATCTGATGGTCGGGATGGTCTAGCTCGAGCAGTTGACAGAGAGGTTGGTAGCCCTCTCGTGGATGATGCTTTTACACATGTGGATAATCCTCTCTCCGACATGACTCTTTCAGTCATCAGGTCAAGGAGTACTTTTGTCACTGATTCTTCGACTGCGTTGAGTTCCTCAAACATACGTGCTCGGGATTAATTAGATCGGGGTCAAATTAACTTAGACATTGCACTAGAATAAACAGCAAGAGCGCAATGATCATTGTATACAATTCACTTAGTCTGCGGGCTCAAACTCTTGCTTAGCAAAAGTGTTCTCGGTGCGTGGCGCAATGGGATAAATAGGTAAGTCGACAATGGGTCTCTTGCACCGGGTATGAAGCCTTCATTAACTCTGTTCGGTTCGTTATGACACGGTCCAACGGTCTGGTGTCGAAACTTAAATGTCTTTCCACCTGGTCGGGGTGGTATTCAAATGGTTATAATGTCCCCAATGGCTATATTGCTTCACCATGGTGAAGTGCAATGTGCCGTTATTCTGATATCCCGACGAAGATCCAATTTTGCAAATTTCCCTCCTACGAAGTTCCCTCTGGAACTTTCTAGAACTTTTCAATCTTAGCCCTCTTCTTACTTAGCTTTCTAGCCTTCTTTCCAGTGAGCTTCGTCTTAGTATGTCTTTTTCCATTTTGATTCTTATCTT
>JASDQU011310419.1:0-19853 GCA_032191745.1 Picea mariana
GGGACAACGGGTCACAACTTTGATTGATGGTTGGGCAACCCACAACTTCATTGATGCAACATTGGTGGCCAGGAGATGCATTGCTATAGAGGACTTTGAGGGGTTCAATGTGGTAATGGCTGATGGATTTAATATGACATGTACACGAAAGATTCCAAGGTTGGATGTGACATTGGGAAACTATATCTTGATCGACGATTTTTATGTGGTTTACTTGGCGAACACCAATATAGTTTTGGGTGTTCAGTGGCTTCATTATTTAGGGAAAATTATGACGAATTACGAGGCAATGGAAATGAGACTCCATACAACAAACAACAAGAAGGTTATTCTGAGGGGCATGTCAAATGGTGGCCCTAAGATTGTATCAACCAAAAGGATGGATTCCATTTTTAGGCATGGAGATATAGCGTGTGCAATCGAATGCCTGATTACAACTCAAGAAATGCATTATTGAGTAAGCATGACAGGGTGTTTGGATAGGTACCTCGAGGGAGACCGCCTGACAAGGGATTTTAGCACACCATTGAGTTGGATGAGGGAGAAAAAGTCGTGATCACTACTCCCTACATACATCCAAAGAAATTCAAGGATGAAATTGAGAAGGCTATTAAGGAATTGTTGGAGATGGGACACATCAGACTTAGCTCTAGTCTATTCGCTTCTTTCGTAGTGTTGGTGAAGAAGAAGGATGGCACCATGAGGATGTGCATCGACTATAGAGCCTTGAATAAGAAGACCATAAAAAACAGGCACCCCATTCCCAAGATCGATGAGTTATTAGATGAGTTGCATGGGTCGGTTTATTTTTCGAATATTGATCTTCGATCGAGGTATCATGATATCAAAGTCAGAGAGCGGGATATCCCCAAAATTGCTTTCAGGTGCCATTATGGGCATTATGAGTTTTTGGTCATGCTGTTTGGGTTGAACAACGCACCAACTACATTTCAGTCATGCATGAACCACATATTCAACAAACAACTGAGGAAGTTCTTGTTGGTGTTCTTTGATGACCTTCTTATATACAATAGGACATGGGAGGAGCACTTGGAACATCTAGATGAGATTCTGAGTATCATGGAGGGTCAGTCGTTGTATGCCAAGGAATCAAAGTGTACAAAGATATTATACTTGGGACATGTGGTTAGTGCCTAGGGTGTACAGGTGCATATGGAGAAGATAAAGGTTATATTGGATCAACCATCACCCAAGAACCTTACACAGTTGTGTGGATTCTTTGGATATGCAACTACTATCGACGATTTGTAAATGGATTCTCATATTTGGTTGCACCACTCACAGATCTCACGAAGAAAGGGGAATTCAGGAGGACAAATGAGGCTCATAAGACATTTGACATAATGACGGAAGGATGAGCACTTGCCCAATTTTTGCACTTCATGATTTCACTCATCCCTTTGTGCTTGAGTGTGATGCATCAGGTGAGGGAATAGGAGTAGTTATGATGCAACATAGACATCCAATAGCATATGAGAGAAAGAAACCCATAGAGTCAGAGAGACTCTATTCCATCTACGATAAGGAGATGCTCGACATCATGCATGCCTTGGCGAAATTTAGATAGTAATTGGTTGGTGGAAAATTTGTGGTTAGGAATGACCACAACAATTTGAGACACTTCCTAGGAAGGAAGGACAGAAATGAGAGGCAACAAAAGTGGTCAACAAATTGCAGGCATATGACTTTAACATTGAGTATGTGAAAGGGAAGAAAAATGTGGTTGTCGATGCTCTCTCTAGGAAACCAGAGATATGTTCACTTGTCGAGATTTCAACTGACTGGAAATCTCATATCTTGGTAGAATATTCCAAGAATAAATTTGCTTGTGAGTTGATGGATCACAACGTACATGATGACAGGTACAAAGTGGTGGATGACATCATCTACTACAAGGAATGCATATATTTAGTTCATGAGTCTACATTGAAGGAGAAGATTATGAGGGCTATGCATGATGCACCTCTGGTAGGCCATCCTAGGTACTTTAAAACTTACAAGAAGATTAGGGAGAGGTTCACTTGGAAGGGCATCAAAGATGACGTATTGAGACATGTGAGGGAGTATATGACTTGTCAGCAAAACAAGTTAAAGTAGACTCATCCTGCAGGGTTATTACATCCATTTCCCATTCTGAAGCAAAAGTGGGAAAGCGTGTCAATGGATTTCATCGTAGGTCTACCGAAGGAACATGGAAGAGATTGCATATATATGGTGGTTGATCGATTGACCAAGTTTGCACACTCCTTTTCCATTCCTTCGGAGTACAAGGTAGCACAAGTAGCAAAGTTGTTCTTCAGGGAGGTATTTAGACTCCATGGGAAGCCGAAGTTCATTTTCAGTGACAGGGACAACAGATTCCTCAGCGCTTTTGGTAGGAGTTGTTTAGGTTGGCTAGCACTGAGTTAACTCCTAGCACTAGTTATCGCCCCCAAACAAATGGTCAAATATAGATCGTGAACAAGTCGCTCGAGGGGTATTTACGTAACTATGTGTCCGGGAAGCAAAAAGCATAGATTAAGTGGTTGCATTTGGGAGAGCATTCCTATAATACCACTTATCACATGTTCATTGGTATTGTTACCCCCCAGGCTAGGGTTAACTAAGGATATTATGTCTCGAGGCCCATAGCAACAAACATGGAGTGTCGAGAGCCAGACTATCCAGCAAAGCCCAGAGGACCCCTCTTTTTCATGAGCACTTCATCGTTCATCATCGACAACAGAGAAACATCTGTCACATCGGCTTGGTCCAAGAAGACAACAAGTCTTGCTCCATGAGGTAACAAGTCTGGTATCATGGTAAGTGTCATTTTAATATTTGAAGCATTTGAGCATGTTGCAAAGAATCCTTTCTTGGTTATAGAACATTTTCTTAGAATTTATACCTTTTTCCTAGTTTCACCTTGGTGAGTGACATGGTCTCCTAGTAAATACATCACCCTCCTGAAAATAGTTGCTACTGGGTGGTTTTTTGAAGGGTCATCGTATCATTCCTATCCATACTTATTGTTATCACACAATCTATAGTTTTGGCAAAGCCCAACCCAATCCATGGAAGTGTGACAACTATGGGAGTACGTACCCACTGTCACCTTAGATAGACACTCCCCTCGCTTTAGTGATGATGAAATCACCACAAGGGAGGAATCTCGGTGACCCTAGGGGGATTGAGATGGAAAGTGTAAGAATGATAGATGAACACCCCTATGAGTCAAGATTGGAGGAGTAAGGCTTGAGAGTGAGTCTTGTAGATGGAGAAGGGTTGTCAAGTGTAGAGTACCTGCAAAACAATGTTAGCTCTGCCCAGAACAAGACCAACGATAGATATACAAGCCTTAAACCAAGGGGCATCAAGAAAGAAACCTTGTTGTCCCATATTGCAGCAGTATGGAAATATATATATCAGCAATAAATGATAACAATACTTGCAAATTTAACCATCCAAAATCTAGTACAAGATATTAGAAATAAAGCTAGCAATAACTAGTCAAACTTCCAATGATTAGAGCAAGACTTTGGTGGCTTTATGGGATGTTTATTAGGTGTTATCAACAAGTTATTATGATATCCAAGTGGTTGTAACAAACAATTTCTACAACAACAAGATCTAGCCACAAAAATCAACAAGTAAACCACCCAACAGTTTTCCAACAACCAATAGATCAGTAACAAAGGTTTACAAGTGAATTTCAGCGGTAGATTAGTGAACAAAGATTGAAAGAAGATGAGTTTTCTGCAACCCTAATGGTTGTAGCATTAATTTGTAACAGCAAAGAGAATTACTTGGCTAATCAAGACGCCCCTAGGGCACAAGAAAGCTTATAGCATATAGAATCAATTCCAACTTGAACAATTGCAATACCTCAAAAATTCATGCATACCACTGCAACGATTTTATATCTCCAATGCAAGTAGATTAGTGTCTTTATCAATTGGGTTAATGGAGTCTCTTGTGTAAGATCTAGNGAAATTAGAATCATAAAGTAAAGTATGAGGGTAAAAGTCTTCCCCCTTTGTGCTTAGAGACTCATAAGCACATGGGGACCACTTTCCAAGGTACCCAAATCTCAACAATTAGTGCCTTTATCAATTGGGTTAATGGAGTCTCTTGTGTAAGATCTAGTTGTGTTACTTCTCTAGGGGTGTAAGCCTTTTTACTCCCTAGTGCAAACTAAACTAGCAAGGTAAATCTAGGAGAGTGTGTTATCTCACAAGTTGTAGGTTGGGAAAAGCCCGACCCAACCACAAAATGGCAACAACTAAGAGAATACCTACTCACTGTCACCTTAGGCAGGTATTCCCGTCACTTTAGAGATGAAGTAATCACCTCAAGGGGGGAATCCTGGTGACCCTAGGGGGAATGAGATGGAAAGTGAAGAGATGAAGGAGAGTCCCCCTATAGGTCAAAATACTAAGTGTGGAAAGGCTTGGGAAAGAGCCTTGGTGGTAGCCAATCGTTGCCAAGAAGTATGAGTACCTGCAAAGGGTGATTGTACCTACCCGAGACACAATAAAAACCAAGTATGCACGTAATATGTTAGGTGGACCAACAAGTTAATCTTTTTGTCCCTAATTTCAGCAGTAAACAATGATATATATCAACAATAAAATTATAATAAGAGCTACAAATGAATATGCTAAAAGTCTAGTAAAATGAGCAAGAGACAAGCTAGTAAATATTAGTTTAACTCAAAAATGAATGAGCAAGACTTTAGCTTAAAATAAGGTTGTAAGAAATAGTATTGCGGAGATATAATTTGCAGCCTTATGGATGTAGCATTCAATTTGTTACATCCAAGAGATCAACCATCGAAACTTGTTAACAATCCACCCAAAAAGTGCGCTAGGGTTAGTAGATTATAGGGGCAAACTTTTAGCAACTTTTGACGGTTGGTTTATGAGTTAATTAGAAATTTGTATTAGGGTTTCTCCAGCCCTAATGGCTGTAGATAAAATTTTATGACAGTAGAAAGAAGCACTTAGCCAAAGGTGATGCCCTAGTGGCTCAACCAAGCATATAAAGCATAGAATTGATTCCAATTTAGACAACCTCAAAATCCCTAGTTTTCATGTTAACCAATGCAAGATTTTATTTCTCCAATGCAATTATTTCTAGTGGCTTTAGCTATTGGGTTATGGATTCAAATAAATGAAGTGCTAACACGTGATATCTCCTTGGGGGTGTAAACCCTTTTACTCCCTAAGGCAAGCAAATGCTAACTAGTAGATACTAGGAAGGTGTAATACCTTTTACTTTTCCTAGTAAAACCTTATGCAACAAATAACTTCTAGAAAAAAATGATAGATAATGGTGGGGTTGTAAATCCTTATACTCCGCAAGAAATATTGCAAATCAAACTTGTAACCAAGTAGATGAAGCATCAACAAGATAAATCCTTACCTAGTCCAAGAAATGAAAAGATAGACCTCCTCTTACCAAGATAAATCCACCACAAATGCAATAGAAAAGCTCCAAGAGAGGTAGCACACTACTTCTTACACCAATAGCATGAAGAAACCATAACAAGAGCACAAAAGAGAAGAGGTTTACCAAAGGGGGCACATATTTCAGCTAGAGAGGCTTCTCACAATGGGATAGTTATGATCAAAATGAGATACAAATTATCTCTATGTATATCAAATGTCTTAAATATAGTTTGTCCACATAATTTAGGGTAAACCAAAATATAAGGGGTCAACAACCCTAATCTTGCTCCTTTACAAAATAATATTATTTAATTCATACTTTTCAACATGAAAGAAACCCTAAAACATGACGTCACCCTCATTTTGGGTAACTTTTGGCACTTTAAGTCAAGTCATTGACATTGGAGAAGGGGCGTTGGGCTTCCAAAAGCCAAGTGTCTCTGGTCCAAGCCATCTCCTCCATGATCCATGGGCTCTTTCCTCCAAAATGTGCCAAGTGTCCTCAACCACCACCAAACCCTAGCCCCTCTATGTTGTCAAGCCTTCAAGGGCGACATTTTGGCATTCTTGGGAAAAAGGCATGTCTCTGTGATCCAACATGTGGTCCCTTGGCATCCAACCTGTGGGATTCAAGCCCCATGGAAGCCCAAGCTAGTCTTGTTCCTCCAAAATTGTCCACCAGCTGGGTCCTGCAAAGACAAATGGATACACCCTCCAAGGATCTCAAGTCAAAACATCATTATGAGTAAATCAAATCAATAAAAGATCCATCTAAGCAAGTACATCCAAACCACATCATGAAAATAAACTAATACTCAAAGACCTTATGCAATTTTCCAAGTTTAGGTATGGGAGGGTTGACAAAACATCCTATTGGGTGAATCGTACCTCAATTCTAGGGGTGTTTCCCAAGGGAACCTCCTTCTAAGTCATGTGGATGTTGTGTTATGGATGAGGGGAAGACTTTTGGGTATGGGGTTCATGACATACAAGGGTTGTAGTGTCTTACTTATGGGTGCCTTTGTAGAGGGTGTGTTGCAACTTCATTTTCAATGCAACCTTTTTCCAAGCCCATTTGTTTCCTTTTATTCTTTTTAGGATGCTTCCAAGTTGAAGCCAAGGTGGGGCTTCTACCTAAGCATGAAAAATTGTTCCTACCTTCACTCTACCCTGGTCACATCATGCTTCCCCAAGTTGGAAACATGTGTGGGGCTTCTACCTAAGCAATAAAAACAGTGCCCACACATGCTCATTCATGGTTGGCATTATGTTATTAGTCATTCTTTTATGGATCCCAATAGTTTTTTTATGAGGGGCATTTCATTGTCCCCGGGATGCCTGTGCGAGCATCTAGAAGGTTAATGGTTTGGATTTTATCTTTTTCCATCCACAAGCCTCTGGGCCTTCAACCCCTTCTTGGGTCAATACACCTGAAAAACCCAAAAGTTAAGGAGATGGGGGGATGAAGTGTGGAAAGTGACAAGTATGGTCAGGAATGGCACGATGACTCGTCAAAAGGACCTCCCAGTAGCGTACCTATCTCTAAGGATGACCCACTTACTAGGGCACAATGTCAACCACCAATGTGAAACAAGGAAAAGAGCATAATGTCCAAGCAAATGTCACATAATCAAAAGCAGTAATAGATGCAACAAACTCAAATGTGTAACATATTGAAATGAAACTCACCATAATACTTGACTTGTACCTCATGGAGCAAGACTCAATGTCTTCCGGAGGCCAGCTTATGTGGTGGATACCGTCGTGACAATCTTGGAGATGTGGTGGTCATGTGGGTCTCTATCTGTGCAAGTGGACATTGTTGGTCAGTCTGTCTCTCGGTACTCCATGTCTGCAACCTGAGGGCCTCGAGACATCATCTCCTTAGTTATCCCACAAAATGGGGATAACAGGGTGTAATCCTTTTTACTCCTCCTAGCAACCTTTGCAAAATAGTTCATTCAATGACAACAATGATATATCTTGGTGGAGGGTGTATGCCCTTATACTCCTCCAAGAGTTTAACAAATTAACCTTGTAACCAAGAAAGAAACAACACAAACCATAAATTCCTTACCTAGTCCAAGAGATAGCAAGATAAACCCTTCAATACCAAGAATATTCCATCACAAGAGAAAGAACAAAGCATCCAAGAGATAGTGCCTAGCTTATTCCTCTAATAGACAAGTAGTAGCATCCACAGGACATAGAGATAGTGCGAATTCCCCAAGTAGGGCGAAACTTTCAACCAAACAATATATAATTCTCAAGTGAGTTATGATCAAAATGACAATGGGGTGGCCTCTTTTTATAGGAGGTCACCTAAAACCCATTTGTCCACAATTCAAAATGTCAACATCAAATTAGGGAGGCCGACCTCCTCTTTTTTCCTTTACAACATTAAAATTCAAAATTACAAAAAGAAAATCCTCTTTTAGGGGTGGCGTCATTCCCTAAAAGGGTGACGTAGGGCTTGTTATCGTGCAAATTGTAGGTTGGGAAAAGCCCGGCCCAAACCACAAGATGGCGACAACTAGGAGAATACCTACCCACTGTCACCTTAGATAGGTATTCCCGTCACTTTAGAGGTGAAGTGATCACCTCAAGGGGGGAATCCTGGGTGACCCTAGGGGGAAATGAGATGGAAAGTGATACTTATGAATGGATGCCCCTGTAGGTCAAGTTGCTAAATGGAAAGTAGTTTGGAAAAGAGTCTCGGTAGTGGTCAATGGTTGCCAATAAGTTTGAGTACCTGCGGATGATGATGGTATCTGCCCAAGACACAAGAAAYACCAAGTATACAAGCTATATGTTAGGTGGACAAGCAAGTTAAGCTTGATGTCCCTATTTGCAGAAATCAACAAAGATATATATATCAGCAAATAAATGATTATTAGATCTGCTAAACAAGATGCTAAAGTCAAGTAAATGATGCAAGAGATAAGTTGGCAATCACTAGTATAACCCAATTATGAAAGCATTAGACTTTAGCAACAAACTAAGGTTGTTATAGACAAGTATTGCAGAGATACAATTGCAGCCTTATGGCTGTATCAAACAAGTTGTTACAGCAGAAAAATCAGCCACCAAAACTTGCAAAAAATCCACCCAAAAGATGCACTAGGACTAGTAGATTATGCTGGCAAATTCTTAGAAAATTTTGACAGTTGATAAGAGAGTAAAATCAAAAGTTATAATGAGTTTTTTGCAGCCCTAATGGCTGTAGATTAAATTTGCAACAACAATAAGACTTTCTTGGACAAATGAGATGTCTTAGTGTCTTAGAGACATGTATAACATATAGGTTAAGTTCCACTTAAGACAATTTCAATATCTCAACTTTTCACGATTACCAATGCAATAATTTATTTCTCCAATGCATGAAGATTAGTGCCTTTCTATTGGGAAAATGGAGTCTCTTGATTAAACAAGTTGGATGAGTTACTTCCTTGGGGTTGTAAGCCCTTTTACTCCCCAAGTCAAACCCTAACCAACAAGAAAAACCTAGGAGGGTGTAAGCTCTTTTACTCCTCCTAGTATCCTTTGCACAATAAATTATTCCAAACAATTATAATGGACTTGGAGGGGGTTGTATGCCCTTATACTCCCCAAGAGATCATCACATTAACCTTACAACCAGGAAAAGAGAGCAATGAACATGAAATCCTTACCTAGTTGAAGTATTAACAAGATGAAACCCTAATTCACCAAGGAAAATCCACCATAAAGAAAGAACAAGTCTCCAAGAGAGCTAACGCATAATCCATCCATACAATAACATAAGACAAACCATCACAAGATAATGTAACCAACAAAGATAGAGAGAATTGCCCAAGTAGGGTGCAAATTTCAGCTAATGTAGTCTTCTCACAATGGGAGAGCTATGATGAAAATGAAATAGAGATGATCTCTATTTATACAAATCATCTAAAACATAGTTTGTCCACATTCAAAGGGTAAACCACATGATAAGGGTAAATTTTCCCTGTTTCTTTCCCCTTTGCCAAAATAACATTTTTCAATTCATAATTTGCACATAAGATAAACCCTAGAAACACGATGTCACCCTCTTGGGGCAACGTTTTGGCACTTTAGGTCAATTCGTTGAGTTGGAGATGAGTGTGCTAGGCCTCCAAAGGCCAAATGTCTTCAAGCCAAGCCTCTCTACCATGATCCAAGGGCTCACTCCTTCAAAACGTGCCAAGTGTCTTCAATCACCACCAAACCCTAGCCCTAGGATGACGTCAAGCCCTCAAAGGTGACGTTTTGGCCTCCAAAGTCAAGTCGTTTGGCTTGTAGGGGCTAGGTGAGATCCTCCAAGGTGTCTCTTAGGCCTCCAAAGGCATGTCATCATCATCCGATGTGTGGGCCCTGGTATCCAACCTGTGGGATTCAAGCCCCAAGGAAGCCCAAGCTAGGCTTGTTCTTCAAAATCGTCCACCAACTAGGTCCTGCAAAGACAATGAATACAACCTCCAAGGATCTCAAGTCAAATGCATCATGATGAGAAAATCATTTCAATAAAATATCCATCTAATCATGTACATCCAAACTACCTCATCAAAATAAACAAGTGCTCAAAGACCCTATGTAATTTGCCAAGTTTAGTTATGGGAGGGTTGACAAAGCGACCTATTGGGTGAATCGTACCTCAAGTTTAGGAGTGTTTCCCAAGCGGACCTTTACCTTTCTCTAAGTCATGTGGATGAAGTGACATGGATGGGGGAAAGATTCTTGGGCATGGGGTTCATGATATACAAGGGATCCTAGTATCTCATTTATGGGTTCCTTTGTAGAGTGTGTGTTGCACCTTCATTTTCAATGCAACCTTTTTCTAAGCCCATTTATTTCCTTTTATTCTTTGAAGATGTTTCCAGGTTGAAGCCAAGGTGGGGCTTCTACCTAAGCATGAAAACCAATGCCCACCTTGAATCTACCCTAGTCACATCATGCTTTCCCAAGTTGAAAACATGTGTGGGGCTTCTACATGAGCATGAAAAACAGTGCCCACACATGCTCCACCTTAGTTGGCATTTGTATTAGTTATTTTTCACAAGTCCCATCATTTTCTTACGAGAGACATTTCATTGTCCTCGGGATCCCTGAGCGAGCATCTGGAAGGTTCATGATTGGATTTTATCTTTTTCTAGCTACAATCCTTTGGGTCTTTAGCCCCTGCTTTCCATGAAATGAGGGACAACCCCTTCTTGGGCCAGTACACCCGAAAATCCCAAAAGGTAAGGATATGAGGAGATGAAGTGTGKAAAGTGACAAGTATGGTCAGGAATGGCACGATGACTCGTCAGGAGGATCTCCCAGTAGCAAACCCATCCCCAAGGGTGACCCACTTACTAGGGCGCAATGTCAACCACCAAAGTGAAATAGGGAAAAGAGCATAATGTCTAAGTAGACGTTACATAATCAAAAACAGTTTTAAATGCAACAAACTCAAATGCCTCAAATATTGAAATGACACTCACCATAATACATGACTTGTACCTCATGGAGCAAAACCCAATGTCTTCTGGAAGTTAGTTGACATGGTGGATACTGTCATGATGAACCTGGAACTGTGGTGGTGAAGAGGGCATCTATGTGTGCAAGTGGACATTGTTGGTCAAGCTATCTCTCGGTACTCCATGTCTCCAACATGAGGGCCTCAAGACATCATCTCCTTAGTTATCCCTAAAGTTGGGGATAACAGGGCCTCTAGGAGAGGCATTGAGCCTTTGATGAAGGACATGGGGCCTCCAAAGGCCATAAATCATGCCACCAAGTGCTCTAGCATGTGCCAAGTGTCTCTCTCTCCATCAAACCAGGCTACACCATCATGAACAATTAAAACCCCATCAAAACCCTATCCCATGTGACGTCTAGGGCATCAAGTGTGACATTTTAGGCCTCCAAAGGCCAACGTTTGGGTGCAAGAGGCTAGAGTGTGATCTCTTCATGGTCTCTAAGTTCCTCCAAAGGCAACATTCCTTCTCCCATGTGTCCAAAGAGAGGGGGCACATCATCCAACCTGTGGGCTTCATGCCCCAAATGAAGGTCCAAGTAACCTTGTGCCTTCATGAAAAGACTTCCTCCTGTCAAGGCCCTGCAAAGACAAACATATTTTCCCTCCAAGGGTCSACAAGTCATAATATCATGTGAASTAAGCCACATCTAATAAAAGATCCACCCGAACATGTGCATCAAATCCCCCTTTTCAAAATAAACAAATGCTCAAAGACCTTATACAATTTGCCAAATTTAGGTATGGGAGGGGTGCCATAACACCCTATTGGGTGAACTAATTTCTCAAGTAGRGGATGTTCCTATTATCACACAAATTGTAGGTTAGGAAAAGCCCGACCCAATCCATGATATGGCGATAACTGTGGGAGAGTCTACYCACTGTCACCTTAGATAAAGCCTCCCCTCGCTTTAGTGAAGGATAAATCCATCACAAGGGGGGAATCCCGGGTGACCCTAGGGGGAAATGAGATGGAAAGTGAGGTTATGGAAGTGAATCCCCTATAGGTCAAGTTGTGGAGAGATGGAGGGCTTGGGATGAAGTCTCATTGATGAGGGAAGGTTGCCAAGAAGTAGTGTACATGTATAAGATAGTTGTACCTTCCCGAGACACAAAAATAAACAAACATACAAGCCTAAATATTAGGTGGAAAAGCAAGTTAAGCTTGTTGTCCCAAACTATTGCAGTAAACAAGAATATATATCAGCAAAGAACAAAGCTAATTATTGCAGAAATAACCACTCAAAGCATCAAAGATTTATTGAGAAATGAAGCACAAAACATGTAGATTAATTCTCAATACTTTAGCACAAACTTTAGTGGTATTAGAGGGTTGTTGAAAGATGTTATTGCAGAGATATTGTAACAGCCTTATGGATGTAGAAAAATATTGCTACAATAGATCTTTCCAACCACCAAAAACTACAAGTAAATCACCCAAAAGATGCACAATATCAAGTAGAATATTATGGTAGATTTCTAGCAAATTTTGACGATTGAAAAGAGAGCAAAAGTAAAAGTTTGAGAGCAATTTGTTACAGCCTTAATAGCTATAGCTTAAATTTATAACAACAACAATATCTCCTTATCCAATCAAGACACCCTATGGGCCTTAGGAAGCTTAAAGCACATAGAAAAGATTCCAACTAAGACAATTTCAATATCTCTCTAAATCAAGTTTACCAATGCAAGTAACTTATTTCTCCAATACAAAAATGATTAGTGTCTTTCCAAATGGGTTGTGGAATCTTTTTATATTAAGTTAGGTCTACTAAATCTCAACGGGTGTAAGCCTTTTTACTCCTTTGAGATAGCAACCCTAACAAGGTAAAGTCTAGGAGGGTGTCAACCCTTTTACTCCTCTTAGCAACCTTTGCAATAGCCTTTTCAACAAACAATAACAATAAAACTTGGTGGAGGTTGTAAACACTTATACTCCTCCAAGGATCTAGTGAATAAAAACCATGGAACAAGAAAGAAACCTAACAAAGTACAAAATTTCCTTACCAATTCCAAAAAATACCAAGACAAACCCTAGTTACCAAGTATTTTTCACCATCAAAGCAAGAGAAAGAGCCTCCAAGAGATAGCACACAACTCCACTGCACTAGACAAGAGACAAACCATAACATAAGAGAGAGAGAGAGAGATAGTGAAATTTCCCAAGAGGGGTGCAAATTTCAGCCAAGTAGTCTTCTCCAAATGGGAGAGCTATGATGAAAAATGTAATGAAATGATTATTATTTATACAAACCCTCTAAAAAGTGTTTGTCCACTTAAATTTAGGGTAAACCAAAAAATAAGGGGTCAACAACCCTTACTTTTCCCCTTTACAATTTTAAATTTGATTTTGCACATAAGAAGCCCTAAAAGAAGCATGGCATCAACCCTTTAGAGAAATGTTTAGGCACTTTTAGCATATCATTGAGCTTGGAGATGAATCATTGGGCCTCCCTCTCATGCGCTAGGGTCTCCTCCATCAAGCCAAGGTCTCCCTCCATCCAAAACATGCCAAGTGTCAAATCAACCACACCACCACACCAAACCCTAGCCCTAGGGTGACATCAAGCCCTCCAAATGTGACGTTTTGACCTCCAAAGGAAAAATGTTGGGCTTGCAGGGGCTAGGTGGGGTCATCCAAGGTGTCTCTCAAGCCTCCAAAAGCTATCATCATCGTTCGTTATGTGGTCCATGACATCCACCCTGTGGGCTTCATGCTCCAAGGAATCCCAAGCTAGGCTTGTTCTTCCAAAATTGTCCACCAAGTAAGGTCCTGCAAATACAATGAATACACCCTCCAAGGATATCAAGTAAAATGTATCATGATAAGTAAATCAAATCAATAAAAAAGTCACCTAAGCATGTGCATAAAAAACCACCTCATCAAATTAAACAAGTGCTCAAAGGCCCTATGCAACTTGCCAAGTTTAAGTATGGGAGGGTTGACAAAGTGACCTATTGGGTGAATCATTCCCTAAGTCAAAGAGTGTTTCCTAGGTGGACCCCACTCTAAGCCCTGTGGAGAAGATGAAGTGGATGGGGGCAAGACATTTGGGCATGGGGTTCATGACATACAAGGGATCATAGTGTCTCATTTATGGTTGCTTTTGTAGATGGTGTGTTGCACCTTCGTTTTCAATGCATCTTTTTTCCGATCCCATCTAACGCCATTAATTAATTAAGGTCCATAACAACTGGGTACTCCCTATGGGGTAACATATAGCTTGGGGGGAAGTACCATAGTGTCACTTGAAGGGAGAGGTACACAAAGTTCCATGGGGGTAAAGTCTAGCTTGTAACACACTTGTGTAGATCCCTCAATAAGTGGGACATTTATATATATATATGTGTGTTTGCTTTTGCATATCTTTTAATTTTTAGGAGAAACATTTCATTGCTCTCAAGACCTCTTTGGGCAAGCATCTGGAAAGTTGTGATTTGTATTTTATCTTTTTCTAGCTACATTCCCTCTGGGCCTTCATCCCCTTCTTCCCATGAAATGAGGGACAATCCCTTCTTGGGTCAGTACACCCAAAAATCCCAAAAGATAAGGAGGCAAGGGGATGAAATGTGGCAAGTGGTAAGTATGATCGGGAACGACATGATGACTTGTCAAGGGGACCTACCAGTAGCAAACCCATTCCTAAGGGTGACCACTTACTAGGGCACAATGTCAACCACCAAGGTGAAACAAGGCAAAGAGCATAATTTCCAAGTAAACGTTACCTATTCAAAAGAAGTTTTAACAACATACTCAAATGCCTCAAATATTGAAATGACACTCACCATAATACCTTGATTGTACCTCATGGAGAAAGACCCAATGTCTTATGGAAGCAAGTTGATGTGGTAGATACCATCGTGATAAATCTGAGATCTGTGGTGGTGAGGCAGGCCTCTGTTTGTGCAAGTGGACATTGTCATCCATCTGTCTCTCGGTACTCCATGTCTGCAACCTGAGGGCCTCGAGACATCATCTCCTTAGTTATCCCTAGGAAATGGGGATAACAGTTCCCAAGGGGAATCTTTTCTAGGTCATGTAGTGAATGTGAGGTGGATGGTGTTAGACTTCTAGGTATGGGGTTTCATGACATGCAAGGGCTTGTATTGTCTCATTTATGGGCACTCTTGTTGAAAGTTAGCCACATCCTTTTCTTCTTCTTTTTTTAAAGCATATTTTTCCAATCCCTTTATTATCCATTTATTTTGCATGTGTCGCCAAGTTGAAGACAATAAGGGGCACTAAAAAGGAAATGCATAGCCCACATACGCTCTACCTTGGTTTGTATGCCTTTCCAATTTGAAGACAATAAGGGGCACTAAAAAGGAAATGCATAGCCGACAAACATTCTACCTTGGAAAGTGTTATTGATTAATTAGTTATTTATTTTATGGGTTCCTCGCTTTTTTGAGAAGTGTTCCATTGGTCTTGGGATCCTAGGGTGACCTTTTATTGCATGATGTTTTTGCTAGGGACCTTTGAGCCTGGTGGCCCCTTCTTCCCATGAAATGAGGTACATGCCCTTCTTGGGTCAATAAGCCCGAAAACCCAAAAGATGGTGAAATAGAGGGGAAAAAGTGATGGAAGGTGGAAAGTATGAGCAGGAATGGTATGATGACCCTTCAAGGAGACCCCTTGATAGCAACCCTTTCCCTGAGGGTGGCCACTTACTAGGAAACCATGACACTCACCAAGGTGAAATAGGGAAATTCACATAATTTCCAAGCAAATGTTTTCAAAATCAAGAAAGGATCCTTAGCAACATGTTGAAATGTTTCAAATATTAAAATAACACTTACCACAATACCAGACTTGTTACCTTATGAAGCAAGACTTGTTGTCCTCTATGGGCCACACTGGGTGTGGTGGATGTTGCTACCATCAATCAGATGGTGATGTGTGGTGTGATAGGGGCCCCTACCTGCTCATCGGCCTCTCGGTACTCCATGTCTGCAACCTAAGAGCCTCAAGACATCATCTCCTTAGTTATCCTTAGAAATGGGGGATGACATTTGGCTCCTACTCAGGGACATGTACTTGTCGTAGAGTGCATGAGACCCTCAAGATCTCCTGGTAAGACTCGTGCCTACACACACTGAAACAAACAAAATGTTGGATATCGAGGGTGGCTCACTCACCCTTTTCCCATATGATCAAAATTCAAAATTTCAACTAATCTTTAAAAGAATTTTTTTTATTTTTTCAAAAATTTAGAAACAAACATGTAATATGATGAAAGCAAATGATCATAACATGTATGCAATAATGCAAGTAGAGAAAAATGGAAATGTGACATGACATGCAAATAAATAAATGCAACTAAATTATTATGAGAAAACAAATGTGAATGCAAGCGAAAGCAAATGACCTACCTACTTACCTAGGGCCCAAGTCCCTGTGGAAATTAGATCTTGTGGATGTCAGGTGAAATCGTATAACCAATGCAACCAATTGCTCATTATCTTGTCAAGGTATCTCCCCCTGTGCTTAATCATGGACTGCAACAAAGATAAGTTAACAACATAATAATCATGAGCATAAATGAGCATGTAATGAATCATAAGAAACAACTCATGGAGATGGGTGGGAGGGAGGAAATCCCATTGGAAAGAATAGTCACAAGCTTGATCAATCCATCTTTGAATAGGACTACTGCATATAGATGTGGGTTCATATTTATTCTCACTCAGAAACCCACTGCTTATTGAGGACTAAGAGGAGATGAGAGATCCGAAGAAAACTTCATGGCTTCCCAAAGAAGAAGAATAAAGGTAAGGGACAACCTCATGTCTGGAGAAAGAAATCCTCTTGCGACTGAAAAATTGTTGTCTTTTATCTACATATCCTTGTAAAAATCCTCGGGATGAAAACAATGCTCCTCGGTAGTGTGAGTCTTTGATTTCTCTAGGATGGCCACAACTTTGTATCCATCAAAATTTGAGCACAAAGGTGATTGGAAATCTTCACATAATAACTCTGAATCCCTAAAAGGACATGCATCACAACTCCCAAGGGATGATTGAAATTCATCTTGAGTATATTGTGAAAATTTATCCTCAAACAGATGAAATAAATTTGTGACCATATTATCATCAGGCTACCAAGAATCGAAATCATATGCACATGAAACCCAATTCTCTGAGGATGACAACTCAACCCCTTTTGCACGAGAACTATCCTCAATATCGTAAATGGGATCTCTATAAAAAAATGAAGCAACCCACATCCCATCTACGTCTCTCAACCTGTATGAAATCATTAATGTGTTGATCAACCATGTTGGAGAGGTCCTCCACTAAATCATCTGCATCATTTGGACTAATCACTTCTTTATCTTTATGTGCAGGAGGAAAGCAAGGTTGAATAAATTCATTTTCGTCAAGCAGGAGAATAGATATCGATGTCTCATCTGGATTCTCAGCGTGTTGCACTTCATCGAAATTCTTCTTTTTCTTCATGGGCATGCCCCTCCAGTGCCTCTTCATCACAAGGGGTTTAATCCTCAATGCAAAGTACTTCATTTGACTGTTCCTACAAGAACCAAAAATGAAACTCTTATTCATCTCTTCATTGCGGGCTTGCTCTTTGGCAGTGTTAACCCCTAGATTTTCACCCTTGAAAATCTTGAGGGTTAAGAGCCAGCATGCACTAGTTGGCTGGCATTCTGAGATTCTCCCAGAGTTTAGCACTTTTGGTTAGTAGAGGTTGGTTCCCATCAGAGACAGGTATACGATCGGTACATGGTTATTTTGTTCATAGTAAGAGTTAGTTTGGTTTCCCATGCATTTTGAGAGAGATCTACACACAACAGGTGGTGCTACTTTTTAGGAGACACATTTTGAGTGGCTCTCTGGATAGTTTGGAGCAGTTATGAGCATATAGGGATGGTCCTTGCATGATTCTAGGCTCAATAACACTTTTTTGGGCGACATGCAAGAATTTTCTATTTTTAGCAGTTTGAGCTCTAGGCCCCAGATTCATATTCTGAGCACATATTATTGATCCTTGAGACATTCTGATCCAGGTGGATATTGGTGGCCACCCACCTGTTCCATATTCCAACTAGCTCATATGGACAATTTTTAGTTCAACACGTTTCTTTGTAATGGGGACATTTCTTTGTAATTGTGGGTTCTACACTTACGGGGCTGTCTTGAAGCCCTACACAACATACAGGTGGATATTGGTGGTCGCCCACCTATTCCAATTGGCTTATTTTGGAAGTTTTCATGTTAGTACATCTTTCTGTACTTCCAGGGTTGTTTTGGGGCTCTAAACATTGTTTTCTTGGATTGCCGCAGTCAAACTGTAGATGTAGTCAGAGTTTGATGACATAATGCGTAGTTCTCAAAAAGACTTTTCCAACAGGCTATCACGCGCCTAAAACAAAGATTGTATGCAAAAGTTACAACCCCAGGAAGTTATTGTACTAACTTACCCAAACGGGGCCCACATGACTTTTGGTGTTTCATCTCCTAGGGTTAGGTTTTTGGATGTCTAGGGTTTTGGCATTCATGTTTATCATAACAAGGCCTTCAGAGCCTCATTGTAATCATCTTCTTGCGAATGAGCGTAGCCGTCACATCTCTTCTTAGAGATAAAGCTGCCACCATTCTAGCGAGTCTTGCACTTTGTATTTTTACAGTCTCGTTACAATTCTTTCATTAATAGAAATCAAGTATTGTTGTATTTCTCTGTTTTTGGTAAGTTTCATGAGTATTTCATTGTAATATCTCTTCTTTCATTTCGTTCCGAAACAAATCCGGATAAGTGGTATCGGAGCAGGTTGCTCTTCATCGTTTTTCAACACATGTCCCTGACGAGGTCCGAGTGTATCCAGTTGGGTCTCGAGCTTATCTCTCTTGAGGACAATCACTCTCGCACGCCCAAGAAACCCTTGATGGCGGCAGAAAAGAAAAATGGCGGAGCAAAAGATTCTATTAACATGTTGCTTGAGCAAGCTCTCGCGCGACAGAGGGACGAAATGTTGGATAATTTTGCACACATCCTTCCACGCCTGTCGATAGCAAAATGCACATCTTCATTAAGTGGCCATCTTGGAGGAACCTCTCCCTTCAAGGTACAAGTTAATTTTGATATTCCCATATTTGAAGGTCAGATAAATGGAGATTCCCTAGAAAAATGGTTAAATCTATTAGAAGTTTATTTCTTTGTTCAAAAATTTTCAATAGGGAAAAGATCACCTTCGCACTCCTCAAGGCTCTCCCCCATGTCAAACATTGGTGGGAAACTTACTAGGATCAAAGTTCCACAGAGGAATCTGGAATATATGGGGTCGAGCCCACTTGGGATTTTTTTGTGGATGCATTCAAGGAACAATACTACCCTGTTGATAACTATGACGACCAGTACATGAGATGGATCACACTGCAGAAAGAGAAGAGCCAAACAGTGTTGGAGTTCACAAATACTTTCCATGCCTTTCACACCAAGCTAGGTTTCAAAGACTCAGAGCGACATCTGGTACATAGGTACATCCAAACCGAAATGGATTTCCTAAACATCTCGCCATTTGGAGCTGCCTATCGATATGTTGTCAAAATCGAGCAGAAATTTAGGCACCAGAACAAATGGGAATTTAGGTCTGCAAATCTGCAACAACAAAAGCATGGTAAAGACAATCCTAACCAATAACCTCTAGACATCCAGTCCAAGGCACAAGACAAGAAGGGTAAAGGAAAGATGAAGAATGACACTGGGAAGTGGTGTGACTTCCACAAAAGCCCCTCTCACAACACAAATGAATGTCGCTCGAAACAGTGATTGGTAGTCGAGGTCAAAGACACAGAGTCGAACCCTGATTCAGAATCTGAGATAGAAAATATTGAAAACAAACAGATCATCGATGCAGACCCTGTTGAGTCTC